>JAARMF010000339.1:83268-97276 GCA_022844705.1 Toxascaris leonina | reverse complement strand
GGGGGGGGGGGAATTCTTTAAATTCCTTCCCCTAGCTCTTCTCACAAATTTTTTCTCGAATCTTTACGCCCCTAATAAATCCTTTCGACAAGACTTATTGCTCTCTTCCACCTAACACCAAAAGTTCTTTTCCTGCATCATCCAAACTGTTAACATTGAGTGTTCTACATGAGTGTATAAACTCTTGCGTGCTAAAGAAAAAGCTGCTGTGTGCCATGTGCAATCAGTCGACTTCCCGTGCTATATGGGAATCTGTTTGCTGCGAGTCGTCACAGTAAACATTCGTCGCTAACGTTATTTCCTCCCTAATACTCATTACTACAACGTCGATGCGTGTTTCTGCTCCGATTGTCTCAAGTGAATTAGCGCATCCAATGCCTCAATGGTGAACACTAACGCATGTAAGGCATCTTTATATGTTATAGACATCAATTTTAACACTTAAAAGAGTTACGATGAATAAATAATCTTTCAAGTGAACTATTCAAAAGTTCGCAAAAAATGTATTAATTTACAAAATTTGGGCGGATGTTATTCGGGAGCGCAAACGAATGCCGATATCATAAAGAGGCGTAACTAATTGAGTCGCTATTTATAATATTACTATTTTCAAGCAGCAGCGGGATGAAATGCTGTTGAAAGAGTTGATATGAGCAGTATTTTTCTAGCCGAACTCACTGAATAACTTATCAGACGTCAAAACAAATAACTAATATTCGCAATGTCCAGTCATATTTTGACCAAACTAGCTGATGATTTTTGGATGTTGATTTTTTTTCGACCATAAGAATGTACACATATTCAAATTCATATAATTTGCTTCAAAATTATTCGATCATCGTGAGAATGAATGCTGAAATTGCCATTTAATTCAGATTTTCCCGGCCAAATTTTACTGCTCTTGCTGCTTTCATTTACATTGACATTGCCGAATTGCTTAGCATGACCATGCATAACTTTCTATCAATTTTCAAAGATAATAAATACTTTCGATGGATTTCGCTCATAGTGAAACTCAAATGTATTTTTTTTCATCTATGTGGCAATCAATTTTACCGATGTGTTAGTTTTGTAACGAATCGAAGCATTTAACAGGTCGCACATCTTTGTGCGTAGAATATTTTTCTAACATTCCAAGTCGCATTTTCATAGGCATATCGAATTGCTTGGCTGGAAATTTTTTTAGCTGTGACTATGTGCCCCATTAGAAAGAGGTAAACGACGCAACCATGGTTATAGAAGAGCATAAATATAAGATTGAGGTGAGGTGGGTGGGGGAATTTTCCAAAAGTCATATCTCGATCTTCTCCAAATATACCCATTCCAAGGGAGAAAGTGTTTTAGAAGAAATTGAAAATTTTGAGGCTATTTTTCTCAAAAGTTGTCGTGAACTGCTAATCTTTTCTGATAAATAAATGTGTTTTCACATTTTTTTCATAAAAATTTGTATCTAAAAAATTTAACTAGCTGTTATTCGAATTTAAGGAGATATCGCTTCATTTGCTCTATTTTTCGTCTTTCATTTGCGTAAAAATCGTTTTTCGCAGTAAATAGCAGTGTCATCTTTATGAAAGTTTTCGCCTGTGGCTTACTTCCTCCCTTACAATATTTAATACATTTTTCTTGCAAAAACAAAAGGAAAAAACTGACAGCAATGAAAAACAAAAGAGAAAAAAGAGGTTATACTAAAGTCGAAACAGCACCATATTACCAGTAGTTCACTGCGGAATGCTCTTTCATAAAACGAAGAGAAATAACCGCTACCACCCCTGGTGTATAATACAAATTTTCTAAGTTTGCGATTGGCTGCAGTCATTTCTTCTCATTGAATTTTCACCGAAATATCTATTAAATTACAAGCTTCATCCTTTCATTTTGTGAGCTTCTTCTAGGCATTATATGGATTACTATAGATTGTGACAATTTCCAATGCCGCTAAATCCCAACGCTAATTAATCAGTCGACTTCATTTTCCTCTAACATTTTCTCGAAAATCGAGCATTTTAAGACATTCTAAAGTAATAGTGAGAGAATTTTTGTGGAACTGGTAGGAATCGTCTATCTAATCTATGCTTATCTAAATAGCTATCACGCATATCAATAAATTAATAAATGATTTGCCGAGCACTGCTGATGAATGTGTTCATAACTTGTCGTTTGCTATTTCTAAGTATTGGCTCTTGATTGTGATGTGGAAATTTCTGATATAAGACACAGTAGAACACGTTGTTTTTTAATGATAATATAAATAATATATTACAGGTAGTGTAGTGAAACTTGCTATTTCTATTTCTTTAAAAAAAAAAACCCTAAAATGAGAGAAAATATAACAATTATTGAATTGTTGCGATATAAATATTTCTCTTGCGAGAAAATGTTTGAAAGATTGTCAAGAGACTCATTTATAGTGTGGAGTATTTATCTTCCGCACAGCTTATTTTTACATAGCAAGAGGAGATGTTTGTTGTGAATGAACGTTTGATACTTGCTCACATTCATTCTTACATACTGGGTGGTCCGTCACCGCTGTGAAGCTTGTTTTGTTGTTCGAATTTTTAAGTGAAGGCTTATTCTTAAAATTCATTCGCTTTTTTTATTATCAATTCTTCTAGCCTAATGTTAGCTATATATTGTTTAGCTTTTTAAAATAAGCATTGCATTGCTTAATTAATTTATTAACCATTTCGATAGCCCTTTTTGTTCATTACGAAACGTTTATCTATTGCCACTATAGCCATAATGCAAAGATTATGCGTTACGTGATTGATCCTAGTTGGTCGTTTCCTCTTATATTTGTATCTTTTTATTTCATTTATGCTGAATATCTGTCTCAAATTTCGTCATCTATCGTTTCATGCGTGAATTAAGCGCACATTCTCTCTAATTTGTGAGTTGTGAGTGCAATTAATATGCGAGGTAAATTGCATAGGCGCATCTTTAAATTCTTTGATAGATACTGCGTTATAGTCAAATATCTGCAATTGTGACTTAGCATGAGATGCTTCCAGGTAAGTTCAATAGCATCGTTCGGTGGAGGTATTAAAGTGTTCTGCTCGAAGAGATAATTGAACAGGTTGCGAAGAGATATCGGAAGAGTTGAACGATATGTGCTATTGAATTGTGCTTTTCAGATCTGTCATTTTCATAGCTTATCAAGCAAGAATTTGAAAAAAAAAGCTCAATAATGAGCAGTAAAACTATTCGTGCAAATCTTCTTCTGCTGCAGCAAAAAAAATCGTTTCCTTTGATCTAACTGATCGATTACAGAACACATTCAAATTTTCGCTGCCTTTAGATTTCTACAACTCCTCTCAAAATGTGATGAACTTGATTGTCGGTACAGCGGCTTATGTTATGGGGCATATTATGTCCACTAATTTTCTTAGTCTCGCTGCATTAGTTCCTGATGTGAATCCATCAGACAGGGAGGCACCTACCTGCATGCATGCGTATGCATGGACGCAACTTCAGCAAAAAGCTATAGAAGGCCTAAAATCCACAGAAAGCGTTCAGTTTATGCGCTCATTCACTACATCCGCGAGGGGTCATAGGTTATGCATAGCCTGCCTGAATTTATGGGCCGTCATTCCAGGAAGATTCTGGAAGAATGACTTCATCAAATGTAAACAACAACGTGTTTATCATGTAGTTTATTTTGCAACAAAAAATGAAACACTGATATACGCTGTCGATGTTTCCGCTCACATCATTTCGCTTGTGTTTTCTCTACCATGAAGAATCAATAGAATGCGAGAGTTGTATAAGCGATGCCAATCATTTGAAGTCTATGAGATTGCTTAGCTACTTCGCTTAAATGTTCACGCCAGCTTAAACTAACTAAAGCGGACGAAAACGCATTCATCTTTTCAAGTCAAATGGGTGCAATTTGTGTGTGCGCATCAAATTGAGTCACTAGAGATGGATTCGTTTGCTCTATATGGCTTACGTGCGTTACTTTTTGAATATGAATCTTGATATGCGTCCATTTTCAAGGATTTAGTATTGCGTATCGCTCAGGAATCGAAATGAAAGCACTTTGTTCAAGAAACGTGTCACAGTATGAAAAGTTCAAATGTTGTGGAATAAATTCCATGTGATGCAGACGCGCTCTCCTCTTAAAACCCACAACATAGATGTGGCAAATCCCCACGGAGGGGAAGAGGCCATTTTTTCGTGATTTTATGTCGTTGATTCTTCTTCAGTCCTTCGTTTACTTTTCGTCGGTGCAATTCACTTTATACTTCAAGACTATAAAACTCATTTACGATTGTTGTTCTCTTCGAATTGCTAATATTTTATGCACTTCAAATCAGGTCGAGCTTGCTGCTCATTCTCCTCGTTTTTTCATCCGTTGAAGTGACCTTGAATAGATTAAATGCTCATACATCATAAAGACTGTGAGTAAATTCTGAAGCAATATAAGAGACCTATTTCTTGGAAAGTGCTTTTTGGGGGGCTTTTTTTCTTTTAACTGAGTTTATTGGCACCTCTGCGCAATTTTTTTTTCTAAAAATATCTGAATGAATTCATTGGTTTTATACACTCTGAAATTTTTACGGAAAACAGCGCCTTAGAATTAGACAAACAAATGAAAAAATTTCTGTTATTTTATTTCTTCTACGAACATGTAGTGAAGAATTAGATGACGTGAACTAAAACAATGCTTAAATTTTACATGAGGTCGGCTTGTCCCATAACGTCCTAACGAGCGTAATGAGCAGCAAAAGCCCTAATGAGTCAGTCAACAGTAGTTTCATTCCAACAATGAGAGCTGTCGACGACGAACGAGTGTTTCGACGTGTGTACTATCTTCACGCGAATGAAACATTTACGGCGAATCTTTGGCTGAGTAGTGAGGGTGCACGATTCCCCTAAAGCTATAAATAGCTTTGTTGCTTTAAGCATAGAAAAGCCTATCACCTTTATGATGTTAGCAATCTACTATACAACTAATAAAATGTCCTATAGTAATTTTTCGGCATGCCATTCTGTTTGTGAATTCTCGAGCCGTTGCTATAGTAATATCTTTGGTTTATTATAGGTTTTTTGCAAATAATGTTACTGACAGGAATTTTCGTTTATTGCTGACTACGATTGCAAATTTAACGATGCGTTGAGTTCGAGTAAAGATAACGAAGAGCGCAAAGAATCTTAAGTGATGAATGAAAACGAGTACCCCCATCCGCCCTCTCGTTACTGATACAGATCGATAATCCACCTCCCCTTTCTGCTCGTCTCTAGTTCATTTTCGAATATTTGATGCGAAATTCCACTTCACATGTCAAATTTTTGCAAGTTCCATTGCACAGCAGAAATCCTGCTGTATTGGAGGTGTTTGAATCATATCGAACGATCAGAAAAGTGTTTCCTAAGAAATTTAGATAAAAGTTTTTATCGCTTTCACTTATTTCATCAGCGTTTTGAATTGAAAGGAGGAAAGGATGCTAGGATGATAAGAGGACAATGCGAGAAGATCTTGTTGTGAGAAAAAAAGAGGGCTGATTTGATGGAGAGAAAAGGAGAAGGAATAGTCTCTTCTGTCTTATAGAGAGCGGAAAGAAGAAAGAGTGTAGAAGATGTAAGGCTTGATTTTGAGTTCTCCAATCGGCCCTAAAATATAATGGAACATCCCATATTCCTGCTTAGCTTTATTTCATCGCACTATATTCCATCAAACTTTTTTCTTTCGTTAGAAGCGAAAATACTCTTTTTCAATAAGTTGATACTGCCCCTTACCAGAAAAAAAAGCTTATCAAACTCGCTTTCTTTTTGTAGAAATACTTCAATTTCGACTATTATTTGCGTTATCTCTTCCACCTTCCCTTCCTCCCTAATGCGGAAGAAAGCCCATGAATGTGCATTAAACTATGTATATCTCATTCACTAAGTCGTTAGGCCACTA
Source organism: Toxascaris leonina (assembly GCA_022844705.1). Lineage (NCBI taxonomy): Eukaryota > Metazoa > Nematoda > Chromadorea > Rhabditida > Ascarididae > Toxascaris > Toxascaris leonina. The sequence continues at coordinate 91,374 of JAARMF010000339.1, read as the reverse complement.
CGTGGATTTGCTACATATGAGACAATGAAATATTACTGTTGATTCAAAGCTATACTTTTTTTTCCACGGGGATTGAACGTTATTGTGTTTTCGAATAAATTTGCTGTTTTTTAAGCTCTCTGCATGAGTCGACAAAAGGACTTTATTTGGCGGTTTATTTAATCGAAATGAAATTTATGTTATTTAGAATAATGCTTCACTTAATAAAGCGCAGTTATAAAATGAGCCATTAGCGTCATCTGTGTAAAAATGTTGCTTTCCGATAGGCAACCGATGAAAGGAATCGAAGTAATGCTATAACTGAATTTGTGTACATTCTGTAGTCTGCGTCTTTCAGCAAATTGAATAAAACTGCGATAACAGCTTCCCAAAAAAAAAAAGCTCAAAGAATGGAGATTTTTTGCTTCACGGATAAGCTCAAAAGCAGGATCTATTAGCTAGGAAGCTCTATCGAATGATAATATTAGCGCTTTCTTCTCGAATAGCGAGAAATTTCATTTATTAGCCATAAAGCATTGAAATCGCTCAACGCTGATTACTCATAGGTGGTTATTGTGTAGTCGATATATTCAGTACTCTTTCATCGAGTTTATATCGAAGAATTGCATCCAGCAAAAAGTGATGTCTTGCAGCGAACAAATTCAGCGACTTCCTATTGCACTGCAATTTTCTTTTACGTTAGTTTCCATGCAACTAAACTTTTTCTTGCAATAATGTTTCCTGGTTTAAATTACTTGCGAGTCAATCACAACATTAAATTATTGATCAAATAATGTGCAAATTGAAAAAAAAACATTATCGTTGTTTTCCAAATATTTGTTCGAAGACCATCTTCCCTAAGAATTAATACAGTTTAATCGATGCTAAAATTCAGTGCTTATCATTTTTAGCTCGTTCACGTAATCGGAATAGCACACATAAACTGGCGAGAGAAGCATCAAAAGCAAGGCTCCACCGATTATGTTTAGACAATGGGAGTATTAAATATTGACATGCTCGCCTCTTTATCCAGATCTGACAGCTATGTTGCAATATCGAACATTGTCATTTTCATTGGTCTAATCTCACATCCGTTCGAGTTGTTTACTTTGAAAAACATTGGGTGATGTTTTTACGGCTGAAATAACTGGGAATTTCTAGACATTATCATTCTTGAACTGGAACTTTGTAAGAATACTTTCCTAGCAATTTATGCAATTTGAGTTGACAATGTTGGGAAGGTTGTATGACAAATGACTTACTCATTTGTTAGGTTCTCTGATTAGCTGTATTTGTTCTTTTTTAAGCGTTCAATGCATTATAGGTGAGGAGCTTGTCCATTTGCTTGACTCAGACAAGAAAAGACTGCTTTCGTTGAAAATGACATGCAAGTGTGACTCTTGCTTAAGTGTTTGTTCGCACGCTTTAACGTGAGACGGTGAGCACTTGAGCTTAGGCTTTGAGCTCGTATTTAATCCTCACATAAAGCCCCTCTCTTAGCCGCTGCCTTAAATGAGGGAACGGCATGCTGTCCCCACCGAAAAAAAACCGATTATTGAGAACACCTTTCGCTGAGCATTGAAAAGGAAATCGAAATTGCAGAACACATTGCAGAGTGGTATTGCTAGACGATTAGCTGCCCGTCTGAATACCACCTGCGTCACCAATTCATTGCCTAGCCTCTTTTCACTCAAACAATTGTTTTGCAGCTTCGATTCTTTGTTCATTCGTCTATTTATTTACCAAATATTTGGAATTGTTTGTCTGCTGCAATCTCAACTCTAAAACATGCATTATTCGTCAGCATATTAGTAATCACTAGTAATTATTGTACTTGTGCTTGTTAATTTACTATTATACTAGTCGCATATGTGCTTCTTGCAACTCGTAACACTCATCGAGAAGCAAATTATCATCGATTTTCTCGTTTTTTTTTTGTTTTTCGCGCTCAAAGGTCAATTCATAAATAATTGCATTAATTTAACACAGAGATTCTCATAGGGATTTTAAAAATTTGCAGAAATTGTTTACGATAGTCGAAGTAAGCAAAGTGACGTAGCATTATTTGCGACAGCGGAATTAATTCAGTGCTGGCATGCAACCTAAATATCTGCGAGACTTTTTGAAAACAATGGAGGTGGGGTCGTAAATATTACTGGAAAATGGACGGATTTTAAATGCAAGGACATGCTTCAAGTTGTTCGCATGCTGTTCATTTATTTATTTATTTATTTCACGTCCCAGTGTGGGAAAACATACAAAAGTACGTGAGCATGAACAAGAGGAAGAAGAAAGACGTCAGCAAAGACACAATTTAGGCAGTCAGACACTCAGATCGTGAGAGCGGCAATAGTGTGTAGATCGGAGCGACTCAGTCGCAGTTTAAAAACTGAAGGAGGGGATGCATTAACGATATCAGCAGGATGCAGATTCCAGACTCATACAACGCGAAACTGGAAACTGCGCAGAACATTGTTTCTGCTGCAACACTTTTTGACGAGCTGAAACTGATTTACACGTCGACTACGGGAAGGAGCGAACTGAAATAATTCACAGAGTGGGATGTCGGAAAAGCCGAACACAATTTTGTAACAGAGTATCATATCAAACATGAGTCTGCGATATTCTAGCGATTCCAAGTTGAAGATTTTTAGTCTGGCAGCGTAGTTTGGCTGATACGGCCACGGTAGATTTTACGAAGAGCAATGCGGGTGAAGCGTTTCTGGACATTCTCTAGTGGCACGATATCAGAAACCAAATAAGGAGACCACGCAGGACTGCAGTATGCCAAAACGGGTCGGCAGTAGGCGATAAAAACATTTCGATATTGCTGACCGCATCTATGCTGTAAAGCGTGGAAAATATGGTTTGCAATTTTTGACGATTTTTCAGTAACAATGGAGCAATGCAACGTCCAGTGAAGTTTAGAGTCGATTGTAACACTAAGGTCACGAATACGATCTGTAACGGAAAGAACATCACTTCCCAATCTGAGAAAATATTCATGTCGGAAATTGATGTGAAGCACATGACATTTTTCATGGGGAATATTTAGCTGCCATAATATTGACCAATTGACATCAACATTTTGCAGAATATGGAGGTCATAGGCGAGATCATCCAGTGGATGGTAAATTTTGAGGTCGTCAGCAAAGAGCTTAGTACAGCTCAGAATATTATCGGAAACATCGTTGATGTATATGAGGAACAAAATTGGACCCAAGACACTTCCTTGTTTCATGCCACTGAGGATTGGGTGTGGAGCGGAGTAGTTGCCTCCTATTCTCACCTGGTAACTTTGCCCACAGAAGAATGCTCTGATTCACTTCAGAAAGGTATCGATGACGCCGTATTTCTCCAATTTAAAGAGCAGCTTTTCGTGACTGACGGTATCGCAAGCTGTAGANGATGGTAAATTTTGAGGTCGTCAGCAAAGAGCTTAGTACAGCTCAGAATATTATCGGAAACATCGTTGATGTATATGAGGAACAAAATTGGACCCAAGACACTTCCTTGTTTCATGCCACTGAGGATTGGGTGTGGAGCGGAGTAGTTGCCTCCTATTCTCACCTGGTAACTTTGCCCACAGAAGAATGCTCTGATTCACTTCAGAAAGGTATCGATGACGCCGTATTTCTCCAATTTAAAGAGCAGCTTTTCGTGACTGACGGTATCGCAAGCTGTAGAATAACCAATGTACACAATTTCGGTCTGAATTGTCACATTCAGCGGAGACACCGAATCGCCTAAGCAGGAAATGAGTTGCGACAACGTTGATCGAGCAGGAACAAAGCCGAATTGAGCATGGTTCAGAAGGCTATTTCGCGTAAAATCGTCGAATAATGGATCTTTAACGATTATTTCAAGAACCGTACAAACAGACGAGGTCAGACTAATCGGGCGATAGCCTTCTACTGAGGTGGCAGGTGGCTTCTCCAGCAAAGGTGAAACGAACGTACACTTCCAAGCAAAAGGAAACTGTGAACAAGAGAAGGAACGTATAAAAAAGCGGCCATGAGATTGCCTTTGCGGTGCGTTTTAGGAACAGTGAAGGGATGTCGTCTGGTGTGAGTGAGACCTTGTTCTTGAGTTTGCGAATAGCCTTCAGAATTTTATATCAACAAAGCCCAAATCATCGAACAAGAAATATCGGCAGCACACCATTATCTTCATAAAAACACTTGAGAAATATTCTGCAAGCATACTTCATTTGACAAGATCATCAGTTATTAAGCCCGACTCGCTGTTCTTCAGTGCTGTCATTTCCCGTCGAGACTTTAATTTGCCATTCATGCATTTATAAAAGAATTTAACATCCACAGAACAAATCACACGTTTCTCCCAAGTTTTCGCATTTGATTCGTAGATGATTAGCGCATTTTGTAAAAGCTTCCATGCCACCCGGTTTATGACGATCGAGCCATAAAAAATGCTTCTTTGTCGCAATGCGTTAGATATAATTGGATAACGTTTGGGAAGGCGCTTTCGATTTCACGAGCGGAGCGCGATACGTAATTACGTTATGCACAAAATATACAAATCTGTCATAAATTTCATTAATGTTGAGGCATTCCGTAAAATATGCATTCCAGTCACAGCTAAGTAACATAGCGTTTGCTTTAACCCAGTCACATTTTCGGATATCTCGGTAGGTGTAGGACGTTTGATGGGAGGTCACGGTATTGATCTTGAAATTGATACTGGCATGGTTACTTGTGGAAAAGTTTTCGATAACTTTAACGCTGCTAACGAGGGCGATATCATTGGTTAAAGCAAGATCAAGCGTGTTACTGCCACAGATTGCCTCGCTTACTAAATATGACCAGGCTGCGTTGTTCAAGGAACGCCTTAAGATGACTGTCTGGGTCATTAGTTGCTGAGCTGGGAAGGTTAACGACACCAACTACAACTGCTAGATGATTCACACAGCACATATCAGATATGCAATGAAGAAATTCTTTTGTATCGGAAGTTGAGCAATCAAGTGGTATGTATACAACAATGAAATGAGATTCAGCATTGCAAATGAAATCGACATAAAGCAACTCGTAGCCAGAAGAGAGCGCCGTGATGTCAGTTTGAATGCTATTCCAATGCTCGCACGCCAGGATCGCTACACCTAAATTTCTACCGTTTCTCACTCATTGATGATCGCATCGGAACACGTTGAAGGCAGAGTTATCGGAAATAACACAATCGGGGAACTGACCGAAAGCCAAGTTTCTGAGAGTGAAATTAAGTCAACATTGTGTGATCTAAGTAGAATTTCTAGCTCACTAAGTTTGTTAAGGATGCTGCGCCTCAATTGGGAACTTTCGAAAAGCATCATGGAACCTGGAATTGGGCAATATACGTTGCCATGCGTCTACCCCAAGGTTTCAATAGTCGAGTTGCTGGTGCGAGAGGGTTATGAAGTCCCTCTGCCCAGGTGGGCTCCACTAACTTTCTGTTTCACCCATTTTTACGCAGGAAGCGTTGAACTATCGACTACACGCTGCCTGTAAACGATGTGGTCAGTGCCTGGATCCGATCGTTTTTTCTCGTGCAGTTCTTCAAGAAGATGCCTTGGGTACGAGCGACGAAAAAACACATTTTTAAATCGCTGCGAATCTCTCAACTACCTTGCACGCATCAGAACTTGTATAACATCATGAATATTGCCGAAAATCATCTTTANAAAAGACATTTTTAAATCGCTGCGAATCTCTCAACTACCTTGCACGCATCAGAACTTGTATAACATCATGAATATTGCCGAAAATCATCTTTATAGGGCGGCATTTGTTCTCGTCGTGTAGACTGATGCGGAATACTTCTTTAGGAGTGACGTCGACATCCAACTCCTCAAAGATTTCGTTATTTGTAATAGTGTCAGCTGCAATACGTTCCCGACCGGTGTGAGCTGTAAGCACATCGACTCCTGACAGCACGATCGGTCGCTGACGTATTTTCTCCTCCTCAGCTGCTAATATGGCATCAGCTGCGGGAGAAGGAGATTGACTAGCAACAATTTTCGTCAGCATCTCTTCGTGCAGTTCGAGGATTCGATCGAATAGTTTTTGCTGCATTGGGAGCATATGTTTTTGCAATGCAACCATTTAGTCCAAGTATGGTCTCACAATGGGCCGAACCAGCGGTTCGACAATCTCCGTAAGTTCATCACTATTTGAGCTTGATGCGATCTTCCTAGGCATCCGTAGGAGTGATAGCGTGAACGACGAGCTTTCGAAACTTCTTTGGCGGGATGCAGAATGGCAAATCTCGCACTGACTTCGAAATTTCCTCAGCGAGATACAAAATAGTAAAACTCGCACCGCTCCCAGATGTCGAGAATTACACGCAGACAGAAGCACGACAACCGCCTCGTGTCGCAACAAACCAAAAAAAAAACGGTCTGTTCTTCTGCTGCTCTGCAATGTCCACTAAGTGATGTTATTATTGTACCTCTTGCGTTTGTTAGTTTCATAGCAGCGTTGTCTCATCCCGATGTTTTTTTCTTCTTTATGCGCCGTTTCATCCCTCTTTTGTTGAGTGTACCAAGTTCCCCATGTAAAATTACACACCACTTAGTAAGTGCTCGAATTTGTTTTCATGTCAAAAGTGCTGCCGTACTTCTGCATATTAAATTGATCCGCTTTCGACAGGCGAACTTCCATAGTCCCTTACCTCACAGATTGTGTAAGTCAACATCTTTGAAGAACTCTTTCATCAATCCATTGACCAGCCGGCAGCGTATGAGTCGAACTAAGGGGAGAGGATGGAATGGAGGTGATTTTTTATTGGCAACGAACTAAAATTTAATGTTTGAACAATTTCATATTTGACCACTTCAATCTTAATTTATTTCAAACATCGAAATAGCGTATCTTCCTATTTGTTTGTGCCAATAAGATTGCTAATGAGCGTTTTTTGACTACACAGATGATGGTGCGTTGTCATATAAGAACGCTAATTGCTGATTCGATGCCACGATAACAAATGTAGGGTATCCATCAAAATTATATGACGAGCCTGCGACTACGCATTTGAAGTGCTGTATCGAATGAGCCAGAAATTTGTTTGGGAGCAAAATGTTCCATTCCTAGGCTTGCTTCATAATCACTTAAGCGTCGTTTCATTTGCAAGACAAATGTGTTGTTCCCTGAAAAGTCGTACTTGTATTCTCTTGCTTCATTCTACGAATGGTTTATTTCCCTGTGTTTGCATTCAGAAAATATCGCTTCGTCACTTCCTTGACTCACTTTATTACACATCTTCTTGGCACCGACTAGAGTAGCGTCAGTGTCAAAAGAATAAACTTAGAGCGAACCATACGATGAAGTAGTCACTGAAAGTTTGGTTGTCTTACTTCTCATCCCAGTCGACATTCGTTGAGCTTAATTACACGGTTGCATCTCTGTAGCTACTTTGCTGACGCACAAATTTTTATATTCGGATATATTGGGTGATAGTATCGCGTAGAGATAAGCTTTTTCGTATTTTTGCTTGTAGAAAACCATCAGCGATGGAATCGCATTATATGGTACCGTAACTACCTACCTGTTTGACACTTGCAATTGCCCAACCTCTCACTTATTGCCTTTATTACCTTAATGTCGGACTGTCTTTTACACTACTCATCTCCATGCAATGAGACCATTCAAAAACTAATCTCGCATCGTTTTTCATCTATTGGCAAAAGACGAGTCCATTGGTCAGCTGGATGGTCTGTACATTCTGATGAAAGTGTAGAAAAGTTGGCTAAAGATAGCAGCAGTGAAGTTTACTTTCACTTTTCTCAGTGCCGTAATTTCCCTCACATCTTTAGTGTAATGATGCGACATTATATCACATCAGTTGTACTATTCGACTTATTTTTCTCACACACTGCTTAATCGCTTCTCATATACAGATTTTTCGCTCAAATTGTTAAACTCCTCCTCATCGGCTGAAATTGTAGCTTAGCTTATTGTAGTGACTTCGCCCAGTGTCTTGTCCCGTTTAATGTGTTTCCAATTTTGATCTGTTGGCGAGCTCTCGGTGTCAGCGATCGAGAAAAAAGTTGTAGCTATCCTGTGTCGTAGTGGGGGGGGGGGGGGGGGGGGGGGGGGGGGGGGGGGGGGGGCGGGGGGGGGGGGAGGGGAGGGG
>JAARMF010000339.1:27721-83041 GCA_022844705.1 Toxascaris leonina | reverse complement strand
GGGGAAGGGGAGAGGGCGTCGAGAAGGGGAAGAGAACCTTGAAGGAGGAAGCATAGTTGTTGAGGAGTTGCATTCGTTTGAAAGCTCTTGAAGGAGGCGCATTCACAGTGCTGCGAAATTTATAATGGGGACTTTGCAATATGCAAACTTTGAGGCGTTTCTCTTGCAACTTGAAAATTTCACGTTTCTATGTGATGGTCTGCTTTTGGCTTGTTAACGTATCCATCGACTGATGCAGATGTCCAACAACAAGAAATCTCCGATTTTGTTATGCAAACAACGCGAAGCATTTTCGATTATATTTACTCAATACAAAAGAATTTCGGCGTCTTTTTTTCATAACCCAAGTCAGGTCGAGTTGCGTAACATGGACAATGAGCAGTGTACTGCTTATGAGAAAGCAAGCGTTCGGAAAAAAAGCAACGAACTAAAACGTAGGCGTGTGACAATGCGATAGTCAACTCGCATGCGATCGCTAAGGGAACAATGGCTCTGAGCAACATTCTTGACGACGTTTAAAATATGCACTGATATTCGACACCCGATTCACGTTGAAATCGCTATCCGGCTCGAATTCAGTGCTTTCCGTTTTTCTTTATCGCGCAATATTTACATTGTTTTCTTAAGCTTGCAACTCCATGCTTCTTGATATAAAACACTTTCTTTTTCTTGCAATTACTAAATTCAAAAAAAAAGAAGTAAATAGAGCTGAAAATTTTTCAGATATGGAAATATGAGCGCATCGATAGTGCGCAATTTTAATTGAATTCTGGTGAGTACTGCATAAATAATGTAGACTGTGATCGATGTGTTGAGAGCAGTTTGAGCGTTAGCTGGATTGTTTGCGCTGCAATGTTTCGACCACTGAGAATTATGTAGTGCAGTTATGTTGTGATCGGTTTACGTTTGATTTTACGATTGCTGGGCCAGAAGCAGTCTTGGCGTTATGAACAACTTCGTAGCGAACTGTAGAAATCTTTTTTTTTTCTACCGATTCACAAATTTACGCAGTAATAAATGCAGAAACCGCCTAGTAATACTGCATCTTCACCTAGCTGTTCGCTCAGTTTCGATACCTGAAAACGTGGTCATTTCGGTGGTCACTGTGGTCACTTTCAAATGGTTCTTTTTTTCACATTTCACAGTTTCCTTCTTTCGCATCCAACTGAAGCCTATTTTTGAAGAGTTTAGGCGAATTTCTTCAGCTGGAGAAAGATTCGTATTTCAGTTTGGACATCCTTTCAACTAAAATCCTTCCTTTCATATTTTGGCAGCTTTCATTCAATTTGTCTGATTGTTTAACATGAACGCTTGTGGCAACATACGAACAATGTCACTTTTATAGGCTTGTTGGCATGCCCACAGTCATCTTTGCGGCACTCCCTCGGGAATGTGCAGAACGCTATTTTTTCTTGTCAAAGAAAAGGAGGGCTTTTCCTAGATGGTAGTTGTGGGGATGCAATGATGAACAGCAGTTTTGTTGAACTCCATTCCTTTGAAATAGCTGTTTCATTATTCGAAACAACTTGCCCAATTCCGGCTCTCATTCTGAGTGCTTGAAGCCGTTCGCCCTGTTGTGATAGCTTACGCGTCTTTCAGAAACGTACTACTCTCTTAATGCTTCTATCTTCTTGCTCTATACCTAGCACAAGAAAAGATACAAAAGTCGAATGAAGGGTTTTCTTTTTGAAATAAATAATTCGATGCACTCTATTTCTTTATTGTTGTTGAAATCTTATATGTTTACATATCACTTTATCGCTTATCGAAGTAGATTTGATAATTACGATTAGTCGAACTATAGCGTTGAAGGTATATGGATAATTAAGAGAATGCCTGCTATCTGCTACAAGTGGAGGAATGGAATAGCTAAAAGAGTCGCATTCTTCTTGAATATTATTTGTGCGATCATCATTAAATTAAATTTAACTCTATTTTGCTTTATAATTCTATGTTTTGCAGTTGACGATGTGTTCTGAAGACGCCTAATTCGAAATCATTTTGAGCATATAATGGTGGAGTACGATTTGATGAATTTCAAGTCGACGGACAACGCCAGCAAGGAACAGATTCAACGGGATCGAAGCACAATTCATTCTTTACGTTTTCGTCTAGAGCCTGATACTAGTGTTCATGGCTCACTTGCATTTCGATTAATCGGGAATCGCACACATGGCGTCTTCATCTGGGGCGTTAGTGAACAATCACAGCAGGTAACTCAGAAGAGATTCTTCGCACTTGATCGAAAACATTGTTGAAAAAAAAGATACCACTCATCGCTCGAATGCAACTATTCTACAGCGGTAGATTATTTCAAATTCTGTGATGAGCCTTGTTCTACTATCGGCATATAAGACATGATGAGGTGCTTGCTTTAGTGAAACAATTTTAATTCAGATTCAGCTAATTGGTTGTTTGGTTGTTTGTATGGTTTAAGCATTAGTTTATGACAGAGAAATTTATTGTCTTCAAGATTTCTGACCTCCTTGCATGTGCATAGATGGGTGATGCGGTACGCACATTTATTTTTCATATTAAACGAGAAAAGTGTGGAACTCTTTTGTGCACAAGAAACATTCGCATGGGAGAGCACTCTCATAGCGTTCTACCCTTGCAGGGTATCATCACATGGCAATTAGTGGGCAAAAAGTTATGTGATTTGGGTAAAAGATGGAGTTAGAGATCAAGAGGGTTGCGTTGCTGTAAAGGTGTGGCAAGTGAGCGGAATCTTGCCACAATTTTATTTGCTCCTTTTCCTAGCCACATTTTCCACTCTTCTAGCCTATTTGATCGCTTACTCCTTCCTATATCCATATAGCATACCTTCTGCACATTTGCCTACTAACCGTAACCGCCGCATCTTCATGTGGTAGTGGAAAGTTTTCCGAGTTTCAAGAGTACTGTTTGAATGTATTACATTTCAAAAAAGCACAAATATGTGAATCGCCTCAGGCGTTCTTCTCAAATTCCGCATATTCTGCAGGGGACCTTCAACTTTTTCTATGGCGATATTTGATTTCATCGAAAAGTTGCTAGTGAAAATTAGTGTCATTACCACATTTGCTTAGCAGAAACCAAGCTGATTGTATGAAATTTTTTAAACGTTATTTGATCAGTTGAATGATCCATTCGTTTGCAGTCCAAGTTGTTGAGGAATGGCGATCGTATCCTTGAGGTGAGCGGAATTGACGTGAGACGATTAACATGCGATCAGATTGCGAGTATTCTCCGCCTTTCGATGATTAAACATGGATACGCCTCACTTATGGTGATCGTTTTTCGTTGCGAACTAGTAAATTCGATGTAAATACTCTTGAGAGTGTTGTTTTTGGCAATTTCATTGCATAATCTAGCAAAAAGTGGATTCCTTTGGTGAAGGAAAAAAACGAAAGCAATGTTGAAATATATATTTCGAAAAATTAAATCTTTTAAAGCACTTTTTATGGCTTCAATTTTATCAGCACTGATGAATAATTGATCATTTCTTTTGATGAACTTCAATGTGGAATGAAAATGCAAAAAAAAGCTTTCTGTTGCTTTATCTCAAAAAAAAAAGCATTCTACTAGGTGTTTTAATGATTCTTGGCAATGTGGCACACTTTATGGTGAAGCCTGAGGCTTATCTCCTCGATTTAAAATTGTGCAATAGAATACAGCGTTGCATCTTTTTCTTGTTGCATTTCTCTCCACTGATTTAGAAGCAATCCGACGCCATAACGCAGTAATATATTATGCTTACATGAAAGTTACAGTTCCGTTTCGTTGATAAACCGAAGCAAAGTTGTCTTCGGCAAAAGTACGGATAGGTAATGTGACACTTAACCGTCTACTACTACAAGCTCCTCAAACGGTGTTTATTAGCTTCAACCACATTCCGCCCTCCCTCCGCTCCCTCTTTGTCTCACTGTCAAGTCAGCTTTTTTCGAAATTTTTTTATTTCATGTGAATTGAAGGAGGTAACTAACTAAGGGAGGACTAACAACTAGGTTGAATTTCTTTTGATAATTGACGATCATCGTCCAGATTTGATTTTCGTATTTTCTCAACTTTCAAATTCATTCGACTTCCGATTGAGTAATGTAATTTCGTTTCATCTAGTGAAAACTGATTTCATTGATAGTAAAATTTTTCCGAAGGCGCACTTAACATTTTTTAAACATTATTTGAAGCGCATTTAATATTTTTTTTCTTTTATTTCTTACAGTTTCAAATCAAAAATCAACATCTCGCTCATTTTATTGTTTGTATCAAGTTAAAACTTGCAAATCGAATAGTCGAACAAATTGAACACTGCAATAATAAGCTAATGCGGTTACCATGATAATCGCATGATATATAGGTAATCCACGATAAAGATGTGCAATTGCTATTGAAAGCGCATACAAGTACCGCTGACGATTCATCGACCATGGAGATGTGTGGGCTAAAACGTTGCTACTCATCGCACTCTACTGAGCCACCTCTACAATTACGTACGTCAACCTCGGACGTTGCCGGATTCTCCGATTCGCACTACGAAGCAGCGGTTTTCGCTTATCGTTCTTTTTCATCGCTCTATTCTTTTAGCCTTTTTTCTATTACACTTTTCAATCGACCTTTTTTTTGCTTCTCTTCTTTAACCTTTGTTATATGCTTAGTTGATGATGTCCGCCATTAGACTCAGAAGTCATAATTTTTTTAGACGTTGACAGAGTGCTTTATCTGCTTTTGTTGAAGCTCAAATTTGTCGAAAAAAAAGCTATCAAGCTGCTTTAGCCAACTCGATGATATCTCTTTGTTGTTGAAAATTTCGTTTTCAATTGTTCCTGTCATGTGTTTTTTTTTTCATGATTTGCTTAATGAGCTTGTTGCCGTTTTTCACGAACATCAACTTTCCGCTCTCACAAATGGCACAGTTTTTTTTTGTCCACTAATTTCAGCCCATCTTCTCGTAGTCCAATGGCCTAATTTCTGTTCATTTAGCTTCTTAGCATTGGCATTATACAAGAGAAAGCGATGTTATAACGAAGACCGGAAGCAGCTAACTTGAACTGAAGATAGTAGTAACTATTAGAGCAATCGTTCCACCGTGTTTTGTGAGCAGATAAGAATTTCGCTTTGTGGATTTCTTCCCCTCCGATTTTGATTCAATTTCTGTGGTGCTCAATTATTTACGACTGTCTCTTCCATTCCTCCCCCTATCATGGAGAAAGTAGCGATTATTACCACTGTACCATTGTGCATGAGCTGGATCATCAGAATATTACATGTTTGCTCTTATTAGGATAATGAAGAAGCAAGCGTTTCAGCATCTGCTCCAACTAAAAGCATGCCCATCTTTTTGTTTATCTCAGTTCTAAAGCCGATTTGAGCTGCTTGCTTTGTGGGATTTTCTTTAAATCCTTATAAAGATGCTTGCTTCATCCATTAATATATCCCACTAGTTTTGCTATCCACTTTTTGATTGGTTTATTAGTACTTTTCAACTGCGATTATGTAAACCATTCCTTCTGATCAGCTAGGCAATGAACCTGGGCATTAAATTTTGGATTAGCGACTTCATGATGTTGATTGCGACACCATAGCATTAGTTGCGGCTTGAAAGTGGAAGAATGCCTGATGAGAATGACTTTTTTTTTCAGAAAATACGTCCATGGCGAACGCAGGACAATTTCGGTGATGCCGAATATGTGCACTTAATATGCTTCGATGAACTCAGCGAAAAAGTTTTCTCCCATTGCAAAAGGAAGAGGTGAGTACTTGCTTTCTTTCTTTTTTGTTTTTCACTTCCTGTGTGACGTCGGAAAATCTCGCGCGTATCCAACTGAAAACTAAACGCTTTCCTCATCCGAAAGTACTTGCTTAGTGCTCAATTTCAAGTGCTAAAAGATCCCGTAATGATCGGTTTCCTTGACTTGTACTGTGGGAATTGAAGCAAGTGGGAAGGTGAAAACGTTGACAATTTAGATTTCGTCATGCTCGTAAGCCATTGGATGTTAGAACTTCGTATGATCTGTGTGCTTCATAATATAATTTTCACACTATCGAACAGGGCATAAAAGGAGAAAATCGCGTGCTTGGAGAGGTGGGATTAAGCGTAGAAGCGATTCGTTGCACAAAAAATGTCGGAATCCGGCCCTTTGAATTTCGATGCTGAATCTGTCTTGCTGTACGGGAAAACTGCCGTTGTATAGAAAAACAAAATGGTTTATTTATCCTTTTGCGTTAAGCTGTACTTCTATCATTCGGAATTGTAGTTTCGAAACGTGAAATTGGTGAAAAGGAGCAAGTCATGAGGAAGAGGTGGAGGTACTAAAGTGGGAAGGAGGATCGAGCAGGTAGTTCCTGAAAATATTTTTGAGGAATTTAAAATATCTGCCCCTTCGATAATTCCGTTCATTTATGCCTTCAGAGACGGTTTTGAGTGTTCTATTATGGTGTTTTGCGCACTGAGACACTCATTGAATAACACCACATTGCTTCCTACCATGTGATGCTATCTATTTTCCATTCTTCCTCTTCATTTTTCGCATCATGTGATAACCCGAATGAAGCACAAATCATTCACTCCATAGTTGTTTGGATTCAAACCTTATGCATTGGTGCATTCACTCGTATCTAGAAACAGATTGGATGGTATAATCTGCGAGAATATCAAAATGCAGATGTATTTCACAGAACTTCATTCGTTTAAGCCCCTTTACACAATCTCAACTTTTGAATTAGCGCACACGACTTTATTTATTCATTCGCTTTATTTATTTATTTATTTATTTATTTATCAATTTTTCTCACTTATTTACGCAACCTCCCACTATAACAACTATCTTTTCGGCTTCTTTAGAAGTGAAAAAATGACTTTACCGCTTAGAAGGCTTAGAAGGCTTAGAAGTGAAAAATGAAAAAAATGACATCTTTCAACGTTCTTCGTTGTTTTCTATAGAAATACAATCGCCTGCTTTCTGAAGTATGAAAAAAGTGCGTGCAAAATCGCCTTTCGTTAAAATCTCGAATAAACCCCACTCTCAATTTCAGGACTCCGAACAATCGTTGCAATAAATTGTGATCGCTCGACTATTTGAAAAGCGTCTATTACATCGGAAATCTCAAGAAAAAATAATTTATTTCCATGCATGTGGAATTTTATATACAATTATTATGCGTTGATTATTTTGAAAGGAACTTCTTACATGGATAGTTCTTGTTCGACACTGCAATCGATTGTAATGAATATATTACTGCCAAAAAAAAGGATAGCTTGATCTCATTCAAATATACAAGATAGCGTTTGTTCTTTTGCAGAACGTATGATGGATGTGTGCAATTAGACGGGGAATGTGCGCAACTGTGCAACATGCCATGGAGATGTTCTGTGTGTTTTAAAGTTATTCGACGGGTTCGTTCCAACTTTGTCATTTTTAAATGAACCTTCTTCTTATTTGGGAAAAATTTCTTATTTGAGAAAAACAATTCAAATCATTTTTAATGAATATTTCCGTCAAAAATTTCGTAGTAAGGATCATTTTCAATAATGACAAATGCATTGTTTTTTTTGAATCTGTACAAGAGAATAAGCTTATAATTTTTTTTTTAGTTTTCCGAAGTAAGGAAGCAATATTTTCTTCTTGTTCATCAAACAAATCTGTACTGGTACCACTGCAATTACCTCATTAAGCTATCTTCCCATTTAGTGGCATGATGATCGGAAAGGAAAATAATTACCTGAAAATTTCTCGTTGTATATACTTTTGACAGGCAAGAAAAAGAACCGAAACTTTAGAATTTTTGTTGAAAATTACTCTCGGTTGTTTTGCTCTCAAATAAAACTGTAATAGCATCCTTTTTCACTGATCACAAATGCAGCATGCACGCGTTCACGAGCGATTATTAGCTGCCTTAGTATGAGGCGGTTGAAATTCAAAACATTCACACTTGCTATCTTTCTGTGAAATTATGAGGCCAATATCTTATTAGTATATGTGCCCTGGATACCCAATATAATACCATTAAACATTCGGTATACACCATTAGGAATCGTCAGAGTAATTGAAAGGAAAAAGTGTTTATATATGCCAGATCAGCAAATTGTATCAGAGACATCGTTAAAACGAGAAAAATTGGCAAGCAATTGTCTTAGCTTGAATATGGCGAAGCTTCAAACGGTCTTTCGCATGCGAGAGATAGGCCGCATAAGAACTGGTTCATTTGCGGAGGAGGAAGGGTTGTGAAGGGCAAAGTAAGATTTACGCAGTTGCAGGACAAAAATGATGTTCAAAATTTATGGTATCTTTAGGTATCAATAACTATCGAACACTATCAAGTGGAAGAAAACTGAGGGGTAAGAAGTCATCCACACATTGTAGATGAAAATTTCCGAATTCACTGCCGTAGCTTTTATAGTTCACGAATTGAAACTGCATGGATGGAGAGATATATGGTCAAACACACGGATGTGAAAAGAAATCATCGCAAATTTTGCAAGAAAAAATTGTAGCAGTGAATAAAAAGAAATGAACAGCTGTTGATGAGAAAAACTAAACAAAATTCGGAATTTTTGACGAAATACTTATTAGAATCCAATTGAGTAATAAAGTACTATTCGATTGTGTCGTAAAGAGTAAGCGAATTTCGGTACGCACTTTAGCGACACTTTTGCAATTTCAATAAATAATATTACGTTTATGCTTCCCGTTGATAAAAGTTGCACTTATTTAACATGCCAACGCATACGTTGTGACGCCGAGCCTAAGTCAATAGCACTCGATCCTTCACTTTCACGAATCAGAGTCGATGTTCGCTCGCAATCCTCTTTCCTCTAATATTTCGGTCTTATAATCTGAGGGGTAAGAAGTCTGCTGAGGGGTAAGGTCTTATAATCATCTTCCAGAGTTACTGCTAAGAACAACATCAAAAACGATGGAATGGCCGAATTATTACAGAAAGAAAGAGGGTCGCAAATGATCATCAAGATCGATTCGATGAAACGAATAAGCGAGTGAGATATGGCTGTGTACCAGCTGATCGTTGCAATAAATATATGTCACCCACATCGGTTAAATGTTCTACCTCCTAGCCCTAACACAACTAAAAGAACAGAAGGATCCATCTAAAGGCATTCTGCTTTTGTTCGGGGCAAAGTTTCTGTGCCGATTTCTTCTGGCATTTATGCGAATTCCAATATGACACTATTTTCAAGCCTGGGGACAATAAACGTCAACTGGTGCGCTCATATGTGACCAAATAGAAGTAATGTCTCATATGTAACCAAATAGAACTCGAATTTCATGGAATCATCAAATCATTATCCACCTAAAAAAATTTACTGTTCAATCGATCGAATGCGTTCTACTTCCACTTTTGAATTTGGTGCGCTGAATAAAGAGGTAAAATTTTTGCAAAGTTTGCACCCCATTTTGCAAATTTGAGAAACGGATATCGAGTGTAGTGAATTGAACGAGGGAGTGTGAAAAATTTATTTGGCCTCGCATAGCATGCGAATTTCGCGTTCGAACGCTCGAACAATGAATGAAGAGCGCAAAATCGTCGGATTACTACAAGAAGCTTTCGGTTCGCTTGCTACGTAGTTGACCTAGATGAAGCCAAACATTGCCGCTAGTTTTGTGGTCACTTTAATGGAGTGGATTCGTTTTCAGCATGTTGCATTGAGCGAATGGAGAGAACCGGAAGTTCTTCAAATATTTATGCATTATTTGGGAAATCTTTTTGCAAGCAACAGGAATATGAGAAAAGAGGAGTCAATAGGTTTTAAAACGTATTAGAATTGGAATGAATGAACCGCATCGAAAATATTTCAACATGATGAGCGGAGTAAGCTGAAAGTTTGTTGGCAGCGAGTTATTGCTGACTTTTCTTTGCCTATCGACTTGCTACCTAGCGAACTTACGATTTTCGCCGAACGTATCGATCATGATTGGCAGATTCATCTCTGCCGTACATTGTCCCCTCCCCCCATTCCTCCCCCTCCTACCCTCCCTCCTACCCCTCCCCCCTTGCCTATTGTATTTCGATCTGGGCGTCGTTCTTTATAAATCGCTGGCATTGTAAAGTGTCACAAAATTTATTAAGAAGATTTATTCTGCTGTCGATGCAATGCGACCCAAGAACAGGTCTTTTTTGTTCGCTGTTTCTGCGTTGGAAGACGATCGGTCTCACACCAGAAGGATAATGATACGTTTTGACACTGTTTTCATGTTTCCAAATAAGCTGTCAACCTCATTGATTGAAATGAAAAAGCGCGTATACTCCTTAAAAAAACTTATTTCCGTTTTTGTGAAATTGTTGTTCACCATAGATAAATGGAAACGTATGAGTACCATTTTCAACATCAGCAGAAGCATTGCTCGTCTCAATCGTATTCCACATTGTTACATCCCATAGAAGTGAGGAGGGGGGGGGGGGGGAAGGGGGATAACGAAGCATCGGTTGAGGTGACCAGATAAGTATCACATAAGTGATGCGCCCATCAAAATTGAAAGTCTCTGAGCATATCCGAGCGGCACACAAAATTCCCGTCGAGACCGCCAATCAGGGCATATTTCGCGCAAATTCAACAGCGCAAATTTGTTTATGGTTAGCTCGTTTCACACTTCACCGAGCGCACTCATCACTAATTGCAACGACTTGATCAACTCAAATCTGTTGATAATACGATGTTTAAGGAGCGTTTCAGTGAATTCCAACAAACCATCTTCTGCGTATCTTAGTCTATCATTGAAGTATCTTTGTAAAATATAATTTCGCTATGCTCAATATCTGTATAAAATTTTTTTTTTTTAAATCATAAAGGCATATTTGAAAATCGATGTGAAACTATTTGCAGAATTGTTTTATGAATTTCAAGAGTGCTGCAGTTGAGGAAATACGTGCTTTTGATTTCTATTATAAAATTTCCATCAAATTTTTTCCTCCAAACTCTAGCAGAAGATATCTCAAAAGTGAGCAACCTAATGGAGCATTTCTTTTCTGTGCCGAAAGAAGTACGCAAGTTTTTTTTTTGTTCATTCTACTTATTTGCAGAAGCGTTGGCATATGCTGAAGCATGAATGGACGTTAGGTGCAAAGAAGCTACTGCCTCGTTCGGCTTCCGATCTTTTTGACCTCGAGAAGCGTGCGAGTGTCCACTATACTTTATTGTAACAATATCGACGATTAAACAATGACCGCTTTGTTGATGGTGCTTATGGAATTGTTTGCCGATGAGATGAACATTGGCGAAGTTGGGAATCAGTATGAGTGTTGAAGGATGGAAATGATGCTCATAGTACCGTCAGCGTTGCGAGGAAAGGAATAAATGGCTGGAAAAGACAATAACAATGAGCAGATGACAGAACGATAGGTTATGATAAGGATAGCGACGATAGCATAAATACTGCTTTATTCATCTGGCGAGTTGCATCAGCATGATAGTATCGAAGCGAAGCGCCATCATTTCTTTATAGGTGCTGATGGGGATCAGCGGTAGCTGTAGCATATGCGGTCGTCGATGAGATAGACCCTCAGAGATGGGCAAGGATTTATTGATGGAAACATTTCAACGGTATATAAAACATAGTTATGCGGTATAGTTGAATGAGTGCTGCTTATGGTGTGTTTAATGAGAAATGACTATAAAGGTGCATATCAAATGCGCTCAATTAGTGCTTAAATGGCGCATTCTAGATCATCTTGATTGCTTCGTTAATCGCCTCTGAATTGCTTTAATTGGGCTGCGTGCAATCCGAGAGGTGACAACTTTATTATATGAGCATATTAACATTGCTTTCATTTTGTTTGCATTTTTTGATTCCCCTATATCGGTCTCGATGATTTCTTCTTCTGTGATATTCCTCTTCATTATGGCATCGTATTTTGCAGCATCATTGTTGTATAAAAACAGAATTCGCTTATGAAAATAACGTGAAAATAAAGTATTATGCGAATGTGGAATAGATTGCACATACATTTTATACATATTGCTTGTTTCACTTCGAAACCATCTTGTATATCCACAACAATTTCAGCATCAAGAAGTTTGGTTAGGAATGCAAAAATATCGAAGAGTACAGCACAGAATAGATACCACCGTCGATTGGTGTGATAGCTAACTACTCGATGGTAACTCCACAGATGATTAAATATGCGCCGTTTGCGATCATGCCAGTATGCTATTATGCAGTGATCATCAAGCAAGATTGTCTCGCCTTCGACATCAGCTATCATAGTTGGCAGTTTTTCTGCGCTATATAAAGTTATTTCTTTTGAACTGCGTTTAGACAGCAATTGAAGCGTGTTTCTTTGATTGAAATGTTTGCTCATTTTACCGCAAATGAAGCTATGTTAGCTAATGATGTAAGCGTTCAACGCATATTATCATTTATGAAAGCGGAAGTTGAAATAAATTTGTTCAATATAGATACTCTAAAATTTGATAAGCGCTCATTTGAATAGAAATACAATTTTAGCCGAGTTTTATCTCAATGAAATGAACAATGTGGAGCATAGAGAATTGATGCAACGATGCATCATCACTTAGGAAATCTCGTTTTGCTAAAGTTCAATTAATCGAAAAGGTTTGCTATACGCTGGTTGCATGCCGATGAAGCGCTTTTAATGATGCATCCTCCATAATGGTCACCCAAATGGGATCACTCTACTAATAGTGTGTCCAACTCAATAAAGACATGCAATTGCACAATTTTCTTTATCAGACTCGATTCCCCCCTAGTCTTTAATATTTTGTAGGTGGAAGGACGAATACAGAAACGATTAAATTTATCATAAATGAGTGTTAGTGTGTGAGAATATGTAAATAAGGTCGAACTAACACATCATAAAGTGAGCATACATGAGGTTTTCCATTTGATATTTGAGAAATTGAATCGAAATTTCAAGAAAAGAATCGAAAATCGAGCTGAAAGATTGAATTAATAGGAAACTTGCAACGAAAAGTGAGGTGAAGAGCTCGCATTGCGACGCATGTTGCCAATTTGTAATCCGCTTGATGGCGTGTCAGTTTCTTCTTAATTGCTCATTCACATTCCGGATTTGACTCGGCAAGCATCAATAAACGAGCGATTGCTATGAGCTAAGCCTAATTCACTCGTTGAAGGCAATTGCCCCCAAAAATGAACAGCAATGATCACTACACTGTTCATCATTGCTATGATATCTCTTGTTAAAGAGAAATAAAAAATTGAAAGATTTTGCTCAAACTTGGAATTAATTAGATATGAAGGAACAATTGGATAGGAACGCTAAAGAAATTATTACTGCGAAAAACGCTTTTTTAAAAACTTATAAATGAACCAACCGCTTTAAGCAATACTAAAGTGTTTCATTATGAAGCAACGTTTCATATGTATGTCTATCAATCAATTTCAAAAATTCACGACTGACAATTAATTTTTGACCGTTGGTCAACCAACTACACATATATACATACGAAATGCACTCATATCACAACACGAAGTTTTCCAAAAAAAAAGCGCATTAGAGGTTGTTATGTCGTAATTTTTGTGTTAAGAATAAATTTGTTTCAAGATAACAAATCGGTCATTTATTTTGATGAAGAGATTGCTCGTTTATCGGTGACGAATAAAAGTAATAGATTTCTCGACGATGATTTTCTGCGGTAAATTAACGAAATTATTGAAGTAATAAAAAAAATGCTTGAAAAGAAAATGCTTCACGAAAACCAACAAAAGGAATCACGGAACAATATCTTCACTGACGAAGAAAATATACAAGCAGAGCATTATTAATTGCGCAAAACAATTTATTATTCTTAAACTCTTACGATAGATATCATTGAAGAATAAGCAACAAATCAACACTGCTTTTCTTGAAGCAGAAGAAGCAGCACGATTGCTAGTAACTCTAGAAATTAATAGGAAAAGCTCACCACATTCGTAAATCGACACTATTCACTTTTAAACAGACAATAACGCAATGAGCAAATGCAGATCATCACGCTAAATAAGAAATTCCACATCTTATAGTATGGGATAACAATTTCGTCAAATATATTAGCATATAAAATTTCAAAATACGTCAAATTCAAGAAACCTCAATGCGTGAAACCAGTGACCTTACTCAGTAGTGTTTAGATTTCTAATGTCAGTGCCCTTTCCGCTATATTTATATGAAAGGTAAATAGAATATGGTGGATTTTCGGTGCTTTTCAAACTATAGGAAACTTTTAAAGCTCCCATATTCATGCAAGAAGTAAAATGAGAAAAAAAATGGGCGAGAAACCATTATGCAATTGTATAAAAAGAGATCTTCCTAAGCACCGTTCGCGCTCAACTGAAAGTCACATATTCTTCCATCATAATTCTTGCTGATTTCATTTATTTTTACTTTAACGCCTCAATAAAACACACAGTCGACTTGATATTCCCTAGCGTTTCTACCTTATCGCTACAACCTACCTTAAGTATCCTTTTCAGGTCTTTCATTGAACACATTGAAATTTTGAAAAAAAAAATCCGCTGCAGATCTTCTAATCAAATTTGCACCCTTCGACAAATTTTGGCGCACATGTTCATCAGAGTATATTCAAGATGATAGCAGAAACAATCACAAACGCCCGACAAACAATGTGGGAAATTATTTCTGTTGTAGCGAAAAAAAGCATAATGGTTGATTGTTCTTCTGGTAGCAACAATGGCAGTTTGCAGCAACTTGGCTTCAGCTTCTGAGAACGAGTTGAACTTCAGCTTCTAATTGCTTTGTGATCAAAGAAAGCAAGAAACTCAATGTAACTGAGCGTACAACTAATATAGACGAGAAAGTGACAAGTTGAGGAGTAGGTCAGCAAAACAAATGCGCCCAGGTGAACGTGCTTTCGCATCAAAGTTTTTCCATAATTCCATAGCATCATCGTTAGTACGTTTTCCTTATTTCCTTTCAAATGCATCGTTGATAAGAAGGTACCTTTTTGCGAAGATTTGCAGGGGTTTAAAAACAACTTCCGCATTTGGTCAACTGAAACAGCCTATAAATTATTTGCGGAAAAACTGCTTTCATCGTAGGAAAACAAAAAGGAACGCATCTTTCGAGGAGCAGCTGAAAGGTCTCGAGTCGTTAAGCACTAAGGGAAGAACTGTTTCATAAATCAATGCACATATTATCAAATAATTCAATGACATTAGTTTACAACAATGAAAAATGGGCGAATATTAATTTGGTCTTTACCGATAACATCGTATGGCGGCTCTATTCAGTTTTTGTCTCTTTCACATCTTCGCTTTGTGTTGCTGGCTCGTTCTTTTGTTCAACTTCATTTTTCTTCCATTTTGTACGGCGATTTTGAAACCAGATTTTCACCTGAAAAATCTTCCACAACGCTTTCCACTGAGCGAAAATTCATTCTAGCATCAATACGTTATTAATCTACCAAACATTCGGAAATAAATCGAGGAAAGGAAAATAAAACAAAAGACAAAGAATGTGATCTATCTGAATGAGCATAATATTTATGGATCATCCGGAAAGTAGTGGATTAACTGGAATGTTGATTCACGAAAGGGCAAACTTTTCAAAACCTGATCAATCAATAGAGTATTTCCTTCAGAAAATGTGACGATGAAAAAAAAGAAAGATCTCATAACACTGAAACGTTACTGAACATTCCAGCGTAGCTGATTTCATAAGCGAAACTTCGTGTAAAAGACAGCCGAAGTTGCTTTACGAATCGACGCAGTCGGCTGACATTCCTCTGCTTTGTGGAAAAATAGGTGGCTGCCATCACAGGCATAAAGCATGCAACGATACGATATCTGAGAGTGACGAAAAAAATCCGCACACGATCAGGCAATTTTCACCTGTGTCTCGGTGACATTGAGCATTTTAGCAAGCTCTCCTCGCTCGCTTGACGATAAGTACTTCTTCAGCTCGAATTGCTTCTCGAGTTCGAAGATCTGACGACCGGAGAAGGTTGTTCGTGCCTTCTTTTTCTTGATTGGTTTGCTGAACTCAAGCGTTGATGCGCTCGCATGTTCACTCTCATTGCAAGTGAAACGCTCGACCCCATCTGAAACAAATGAAGGCTTCTGTGGGGTTGCTAGCTTATTCCGAGTTAATTTTCCACTTGCTACAGAAGCAAAAATATTGTTCATTCACATAAGTGTCAATGACATAACAAAAGTGCAAAAGAGTGATAGCTACAGAGGCAGGAACAATCTGCATTTTGCAATTTCATCAATTAAAGCGACCGGTTCTGCAAATATACAAAATCAATTACATAAGCCTTGCTGCTACAAAACCGACTGCTTGCATTCACCTCCAGCTAAGGTTCCCTCACTCTATCGTATAGTCTCGGCCTTCAAGTTCAAATATGCGCACATGATATCATCCCAAGGCTGCTAGGGGATATAACGGTAGTGACCTTTTGAAATAAAGCAGACGCTGTATGGTCACTCTGGAGTATAGGCTATGCCCTTGAGGAATTGTTTGTTCACCCCCGCTTTCACGAGTGCAATGATTCGCCAGGGGACCGCTCACGCACATGGCGGAGTCTAACGTCGCCCGTGGCGATTCTTCAGTGAGATCACGACGCGGATGAAATGTATATTTTAATGTGGCCGAAATAATTTTTCCTTACGCGAAGCAAACTTACTCAAACAATGATTTCCTCCACCTGTCGTGGAGCCCCCCCCCCCTCCCCCCCACATCCCAAAAAGAATATGAAGAATGACAGTTACGGCGTCGTTTTCATTTTCACAGAAATCGGGCAGCATCCAAATACCGTGCGCTTCCCGTGCATGCCTTGGTTTAAACCCATTCAGTTTCATTCTCATATCCTTTCCTATTCGCGAATTGAAATTGTTGCATAGAAAAAAAGGTATTCACACATGTACACATACACACATACACACACGCATATACCCATATGCACACACGCAGACACACACACATACACATACGCGCCCTTACACACATATACATATACATTTTATATATATATATATATATATATATATATATATGTACATGCACACGTACACACATACACACACACACACACACACACACACACACGCGCAGACACACACCTGCACACATATAAACGCACACATAAACAAACACACACAATTACGCGGATAACAAGAACAAAATAGCGCATAAAAACGTGGCACCGAAATGGGGTGGTGAAGCTTGAGTGCAACGCAGTAGAAAAGGCATCAGAAGAATTGAACTGTCTCAGTCGCTTCTGCAAAGCTCTTAGTGCCAATTCCGGAAATTTGTAAGGTATCACATTGAAAATAAGTGCACGTAGTGGTCCAAGTGCTTGTTGATAGAAGTTTGCAAGATACTCCCTGGAGAAATTGAAAAAACTCAGCTGACTGGAGCGGGATTGCGACTTGCAGGTAACCTAATGAAATACCTGGAAGTTCTGCTGCTTGTCTATTTTTCACCTGAGCTATTTGGAAAATAGATGTCGTGGAGCTCAAAGTGACAAATAAGGTAGAAAGCTCGCCTGAAAAATTATGCTCATGAGCTGTGGAAGTAGGATTGAGTGAAAGGATGTCCTTAATTGAATAGGGAGTCGGCTTACGGGTTTGTGGGGCCACGAAGATCGGTGGCCATATGGGCGCGTACTGAAGGAGTGGGAAGAGGAACGATGGGAATGCTGGTATGACAGGCGGCGGCGGCGGCGGCGATGACATGATGATCTCTGTGAGGCACTCGGCTCACGCCGCGAGCCTACTTAATCAACAGTCCAAGGGGGCTGGCAATGGGCTTAATCACCAGCGATTCATGTCTAAATTGGAGCTATCCAATGTCGAATGCTTGAGAAGCCTTTTAGGGATGCGCGGAAACGCCAATCAAGCAAGGTATGTGTATGTGTTTGAGTGTTAGTGTGTATGTGTGCGTATGCACTCAGCCACACCTCTTCACAAATTCTCGTCCTCAACTTACCGTATTCAAATTCGTTTCATGCTTCACCTCCCTAAATTTCATTTCCAGCCCCGCGCTGATTCGCAACCACTAAACACACCCAATCAGTGATGCCTTTGCTCTATTCACACAAAAATCCGTCCAAATCCTTAAAGCTCAAGCCAACCACATCACCTCATTTACATCCGCATTCTTAGCTTCCTACTCTCATCATTATGAAAGGCTAGAAATAAATTGATAACTTTATCGTTTGATAATCACTATGGAACATACATCAAGAAACTTTTATCGATAAACGATAGATTATGGTCAATGGGAAATTTTATGCAGCGAATATTTTAATCACTTATGATGAATTATTCAAAGCATTCAAAATGCTGAAACGGAAGAAGTGAAACAATAAGCTTATAGCTTAAGATCGAACATCACAATTTCAGAAGCATATCCATGTGCTCACTCATCAAATCCATAATGCAAAATTTCGCAATCAAAATTTCTATTGCGCTCTAGATGGAACGAACACTTAGAAGTTGTTGCGTAATGTTTGCTTCAACAATAGCCGTTAGCTAAGTAAAATTGAGTGGCTATTAGTATAATCAATAATTAAAAGCGACAAAATGTTTGTGCCATTGAAACCGATGAAGTTTTCATGCCTCATTTATACTTTGTTGGCGTCTTTTCGATAATTACTGAGAAAAACTTTTGCCGACGGACACACCGAATAGACATTAAATACAGAACAATAAGTGTTTCTGCAATCAACCATTCTAATTAGTCATTAAAGCCGATTAAAGCACTTGCCAATCATTCACAGACATTCGGCGTTAGCGATGCAAGTAAATGTATACGGATCCCTTAAGCAACAGACCATTACTATGTTGCAAGTGAACGACCAAAGTGCAAAAGTATCAAATAGCAGCTTAATGAAACTATAAAGTGGAGCGTCAGTAATGGAAGGGGAGGGGGTGGGGGAGGGGGGAGAGAGCAATCGAAGTTCCCGAACGTTTCGTCTTAAGTTCAGATATCGTCATCTTTAACTGCATCATAAGTATGCAAGCATATTTTGACGTAAAAGCAACCGATCTTTTCACAACTTTTTAACATTCACGACAATAGAGCAAACGTTTCGCATCCGCAATAATGAGATGAATGAGGGACAGTCTTCATTTCTAGAAATTTTTCCCATTCAAAAATTCTAATTTCGTAGACTGACCTTTCTGAAAGCACCAACTTGACGAAACGTTAGTACAGCGGGTTCACCTTTGTGGCGCTCACTATTGGTTTCGTCGATAATTTAATAGTTACTTGACCTCTGTATGAATGCAGTCGTTTGTCTACGTTGAAACGACTCACGTTCTCTAAATGGGGTGCAATTCATGTCTCGATGTTGCCGAAAATAAACAGC
Organism: Toxascaris leonina; assembly: GCA_022844705.1. Classification (NCBI taxonomy): domain Eukaryota; kingdom Metazoa; phylum Nematoda; class Chromadorea; order Rhabditida; family Ascarididae; genus Toxascaris; species Toxascaris leonina. The sequence goes on along the minus strand of JAARMF010000339.1, from coordinate 63,756 downwards.
TATACTAATGAAGTATGATTTCATCCAATATATAACAAATACCCTATGAGACTCATACCTTGAAAATTTTCAGCATTGCGTGCCTAAAATTAGATGACTCAAAAATGTAACAGAAATCTTCAATTTGATGACAGTGCAACTAGTTAATATTGAAACGTTCTTCATGATAACGACATTACGGTTATGAATTCAACGATTCGGAATATAAGAATCACCTTGAGTATTTAAATCTTTAGGCAAAGAGATCCCATAATAACGTTCATAAGCATTTAAGGATTCTACGTTATTGGTGAACGACACCAAAAACATTTGATATCGAATAGTATAGCAAATATGCTTCATTAAACACTTGCTGTCCATCACGGCAACCAACAAATCTAAATGAATACTTCCGCCCGTACTGCTTTTCCCATTTCCCCCTTCTCTCTCTCTCTCTCTCTCTCTCTCTCTCTCTCTCTCTCCCCCCCCACCCAATTCGTTTCACTTGCTAGTTCGCGTATTTCTTGTTTAAAATGTTTTTCTCGGATCTTTGTCTATGCATTCATCCAGCTTGGAACAGTCATATCATCTGTGCCTATCTACTCCTTCTTTTGTAGCACATGAAACGACTCCCTTGATGTCGCTCGAGAACATCGTCTGCAGACTGGTTGCAAAACCACTATCTACCTTCACCGGGTAGCTGAGCGGCCGGTGATGCTTTTACTCTTTATTATTTATTGCTGAGTGCACACCAAATGCTTAATGTTAAAGCTGATTAGCTTAACTCAGACACCGATGAAAACTGCTTAACAACCAGTGAAAACATTGTCCGCAAAGGGGTTCAGACTAAAGACCTAAGTCTCACCAGCAAACAATTTTTCATTCCTCATCAAACAATAGCTGACAGCGAAGTGTGAACCAAGCTAAAACTGCCTTTATCACAATATAGCAACCGTGCATGTTCAATGAGTTTTTGAACTACTAAACAATTTAACGTCTACAACCGATCTTGTGTCCTAGACCGAAGAAGCCCGCCAGATCTCTGCTCCTCTTTATGCGCCCTGGCTTAACCCACAAGAGGTTGCATAACCCTCTCGAGGTCAACAAATGGCTTATCAACAAGTACGTAGTCTTTCGTAAGAATACAGCAAGCATATTAACTAAGTGCAAATTTACTCTATGCAAGATACGTCCATCATTTCGCATATTCTTCACTCCTTATGCCACTTTCTCTATACCATATTTTTCCTCTCAATTGGTCCACCGTTCGAAGACCACCTTTCATATCTTCTACCAACCAAGCTCCTTCAGAACCAGCTCCACATTTTTGCACTCAGCAATAACTGTTTCTATGGATCAAGGCATTTTATGCAGTCTCCTGATTCCTGTAACAACTAATCCTTCTTCCGCTTCATCTCCATCCGCATACATCGTTGCTTGCATTTCTTTCCACATAACTCGAATTAAGTGGCATTTTATTGGTTCATTTTGTGGGAAAATAATTTCCCTTCCTTTTCAAACAAACCCTGAAGGTTTTCTGCCTCCATGACTTCAATTAAGCACATAAAACACTTGCGATTTTACACGCTACAACATACCGTCAAGGAATTTCAGATCGGACACTATAGATGAGACCAACTACGATTACATCGTCATCTACAACCAAACGATGCCTCAAAATTTGCCACATTGCGAAAATGAAACTGCAAAGCGCTTATTCAAAAGTTGATAATATTATGCAGGATGTCTTTTACTAGATCAAGAGCAAAAAGGTTCGTTAGCAAATTTTTATTGCCATTCAAAAAAGATATCTAGAAATATTTATGTGGGATTGTATCTGACGATCACAATATATTGGCAACTGTAGGTTTATTTAAGTAAAACTAACCAGGAACATATAAATTGCTTCCAGCATATCGTTGGAAGTGTTGTATCGCCTAAAACCATCACGAGAATAAATCAACACATAGCAAGCATTCTCAAGATCTTAACCGTGAGCGTTTGCATTGATGATGAAAACGATATAAATAATCTAGAGGTGTTATAAGAAGTAGCGAGCAATTGAGTGCAGTAAATAAGCTACATACACCAATAACTGGCCAATACACAATCATAAAACAAATCAGTAAAATGTAGTGAGATGAGCGTATTCACCTTTAATCTATTATGCAAAAAAATATTCCCACAAATACAGCACCTTTCATGACAAACTTCAGCATATATATATCTTCAAATGCTTCTCTACAAAATAAAATAACGAGAGTTGATACTCGATAAATATCAAGTGAAAAAAAGTTCACCCCAATAAAAACACCTCCGTCACATCAACTCACATCCCTCAGGTCATCCCATCCATCATAATTCCTTTCCCCCTACAAAATATTTTTCTAAATGTTTTTACTGAATCAGTAAAATTTCTTTGATTCAGGAAAGTCTCTAGAATATCCGCACCGATAAACATTTCCAATTAATCTGAGCGGATATATAACTCAGAATTGGCAACTCATTCAAGACTTCAGATTATTTCGCCCAAAAGAACTATCTCATGCAGGATAGATTACTTCATTAAGCATATAACGATCCTTTTCCAAAAAAAATAAACAAAAATAAATTCTGCACATTTTGATGTAATCACATATTACCAGATGAAACGATAACACTCATACACTTCAAAAAATAAAATAAAATAACGGAAGACAATCTTTACGAAATGAATTTTCACTAAATATGAAGTGCGCTTTCGATAACCAGTCGCTTCATCTAAAAAGCGTAAAAATTACATAAGGCATTTAACACGTATAAAATGACTCTTATGTAGCATATAAGGCATATTATAGATCGATCCAACAACATAGTACATCTCCATATCGCACCAATATTTTCATGATAGAGCATTGATCGGAATCGATGAAAAAAAAAAAAATATTCCAAATTTCCTAAGAAAAAACAAATGACTTCTGCGAGACACGTAAAGCTTTTACAGTGAAATCTCTATTCAACATAATAAAATATGCAAGTTTTAATCATCAACACGCATTTCAAACTGACAAATTCTTGCACCAAAATAGCATTCATGAAAGAACAAAACTCGACTCGAAAAAAAAAAAAACACTCGTCGATTGGCATATAACACAGATATCAAAATTACTATCGCGAATCGACCTCTTCACCTGTAGTTCACTTTCACCTCTAATTCACCTGTAGACCTCTTCGATTGTCCCATTTCATAAAAGAAAAAAAAAAGAGGAAATTCCACTCTAAAGGCAAGAAAATTTCCAATGCCGCACTACTCCATACACATCAACAATCTTCATCCTACACCCCACTGACTAGATCGAATTTCAAGAGACGAGACTTTAACGTGCAAAACAATAAACCATTTAATGTTTCAACAATGCACTTATTAAAACATCTTACACCACCCAATGTTTCAATGAACTTTCTCTGCAAAATTACAACACATATTAAAAAAAACACCTTACACCACCCATATATCGTGTAAGATGAAAAATTATGCGTTGGGTTTGTTTATTAGCAAGAGAGAATTGGCAAAAAAAATAACCAGGAAAATGGAAGTTTGACAAACATAAATGGTATTATTCATTGGTGAATGAGGAAGGATGGACTGACGTTACAATTCTTTGAAAAGAACACCGGAAAAAGCGCTGAAGGCAGCATGTGTGAATCTTCAGAAGAAAAAAAACGGCTGTAGAGAGTACGTATCTACCAGTCGAAAAAATTATTATTATTAAAATCGTCTGTAGAATGCAGCTGGTAGTGTATTCGCATGTGTGCCACCAGGTAACGCATTTGTTTCGAAGATCAAATCTGCATAATCGGGAGGTGAACAGTTTTGTCCAACAGGCCATTTCAGGATTTCATTTCCTTTCATGGTTATTGGCACGGTCTGAAATGTCATATTCTTACCGTATAAAAATAACATCTTTTTTTTGCTTTTGATATACGACAACCCTCTTTAAAGCTGATGATTAAGGTCGATGGAATTTCGGATATGAGTTACTCGTTTCCTATCCGTACAGAATATTTTGATTTGAGCACCACATTCTACCTGCTCAAAAAATTCACAACTAGCAATCATCAGTCCTACCACCTTCATTTATTACAACTGTTAAGTACAATGCAGTGGCAGATTTGCAATGACGAGCAAACCATAGCAAATAACCGATGGTTCCTTGAGGGCGAAATCCGACGGGAAACCAAGCTCGAATTTTGTATGGCGCATGCAGCATCTTTTATTAATGCAGTTTTGTAATCGGCTATGGTGCCAAAAATTTAACGGCGGAAACATTCCCAACGAACGGAAAGCTCCACATGATTAATTGAAACTACTCTCCATACGCAACATTACGAGCACAGACAAAGACAAAAACTTACTTCATGATAGGTGATGAGATCGTACAGTTGTTTATGGACCACTTGATTTGTGCCCAGAAATTGATAACCTTGTGGTATCCTTTCGATTAGGAAATGTTTCGGGCTTCCCTCACCGACAACATAAGACACCGTATAACCCCAGATTCGCTCCGAAACTCGCACTAGAAACGAGCCAGCAGATTTGCCTTTTAATAGCGCATCAGCCTGGTCACGAGAAATAATCCCTGCAAATATGGTGGTGTTAGTTATGCACAGAACAGAAACGAACATTTCTCCCTGAACAACCATACGAATCGCTTCTGCATTCATATAAAACGTATATACTGACAGGAACCTTTCTCCTCTCAACCCTTTCAATTAACTCAAGAGAGAGTTGTCTCAGGATTTGATGAACCATAAAACTTCCTAGCGCACCAATATTGGGTAATGCAATATAAAAATGCACTTACCATGGAACCACGGGGCTGGCATGTGTGTCTTTGGATCAAGACCGGTTCCCCTCGAGAGTTCTTCAACACGAAACCAATCTACAATCGCTTGCCGTGACTTCGGTTTTGGAGGTCTAGGCAAATTTCTGCTGAAAAAAATAACAGCGCACTGAATCATCCAGACTTCCAAAAATTGCAAAACATTGTTTCCACAAAAACTACGTTAGCTAGAAGCGCTAGGAATCGGCATGAGTAAGCAGAGGAAATAAATTAAAACTACAAAAGACAAAATGAGACGGTATCGGCCGCATCAGCAAAGTGCTACCAAAAACCATATAGCCCAACAGGCAAAAGGAAAGTTGCTCGCATAACAACTGAGAAAAACACAAAGAAAAAGTTCTAGCAGCGAGGTTCATGCAAACAGGCATAAGACCAAAACGAGTACACCGATCCTATAAAGACACCAGATAAGCTGCACCGAAATATTACATGTCGTTATTTTCATGACTTCATCGAAAGCAAAAACGCTTCGATAAAGTCGTCTGATCCTCTTAGAAAAGAGCAACTAAGGAATAAAACAGATACCCCTAAGCAACAAATACGGCAGTACCCTTTTGTGCCCTTTATATCAATTGCACCTAGCCACAAAAAAAAGAAACAAGTATTAAACAAGATAGCACCGAACACTCGAGCTGTTCTCGATGCAGCTCTAAGGTCGTGAAAGATAAAGCTTCAGCTTCCCAATCCAGCTGCACTATAACTGCCCATGCAAAGTGAGCATGACATCAGAACAGAAGGCTACTTCCTAATATTAAATATACAAATCATTACATTGCTTCACGGAGAGAAGAAGCCTTCGTATCTTTTAAGGCGGGCAAAATCGACGTCGACGTTCGCAAGCTTTGCTGGCGATGCTGTTCACGTGCCTTCTGTGCAATTTGCCTTATTTGTGCTTCTGCTTCTCGCGCTTTTCTTTCTGCAACAACGCTTAAATGCGGAACAAAATTAGCATACTCTTGATCAGTCACGTTTAAGGAAGTCGCCCAACAGGTCACGACCTTTAGAGAATCCGGTCGGCACTAGCAGAAAAGAAGTAGCAGAAACACTCGACAAGCTCATTCACAGCTACTGATATAAATTGGGAAATAACTGGGCTAGGGAGATATTCACGCTGAAAAATTATGAAAAAAATTCTCCTCCGAAGGTTTGCAAATGAAAATTGTACGAGGATTTTTTTGCCAAATGCTGCGCTTAATAACATTTTTATCTGTTCAGCTTCTCACTGTCTTGGCAATAATGTTAATCACTAACCGAACACTTATTTAGCTTTACACGTACTTCACATAGAAATTCATTAAGCACACATCTAAGCAATACGCGTCACCACAATCCTGTATTTGTATCGTCGCAGTGCAAAGGACAAAAAGACACACGAAAATGCAATAACAGATATACGACTGTCATCCAAATGAAGTGAACAACTGGTCAACAAATAAACAAAACAAGAACCTTGCTCCTCCCATGCAAACTTCACTCGCTCGGCTTCGATTTCAGCTTCTTTGACGATCTTCTTGTGCTTCTCCTTCATCATTTCGAAGATCTCCGACTGACGCTTTGATATATCTTCATCTAAAAAGCCTAATTTTTATAATCCATGATTTCCTCATCTTTCAGGAATTTTGCTGCAAAGCAAAGGAGAGAGAAGACAACAAAAAATAAATAAATAAACCTTTCTTACCCTCAAATAAACTTCAGGCAGTATGTCCCTTGCACCAAAAACAAGCAGAATAAATTCCGAGTATAGCACTATCCTGTCAGAACATAGCTGAATCACAGTTAACTACTATGTTGATTCACTCACTGAAATTTCAACACTTTTGTTACCATTTAAAGGGAGGATCAGAAAATACACTATATGAGTTAAATGTAGTAGGATCCAGAAAGGTGATGCAATTTTGATCCACTGGTGCGGAATCTTATTTCTTCACGCAGTTCTCGACCACTAACAGCTACGCTACGAAGCTAAATGCTTTAAGCAAATTTATAGTCCAAACATCCTCAAACAACCATCGTTTCGCTCGAACAACACATAAAGAAGCGCTGATAACATTACAAAAATTTTAATACAAGCCACCAAAAAATAAAAAATAAAACAATGCGAGACGCTGTCCTGACAACCATAAGTAATCATTACCGCTGCTCTGATGAAAATGCGCTAGTGCTCCTCTTGTGGTAATATTTCACTCAGCTCCCAATATGAAAGCTGTAGCCAATCAATCATCACCAATTACAGCTTATGCTAGAATTTAAAAAAGAAATCAGTATTAGTGACATGATAAAAGAGATGCATCACACGCAATACGACGATTAAGCGCTCGACACACATGCTCAAGCATTCACGAGATAAATGTATAGAGTCATACGTACCCGTTAATGAAGGCCGTGTGCCTGCACTTGCACGCATCCTCACATTGTAAGGGGCAGCCAGATAACTGACTCTAGCTGGAAGAGTTGCCGAACGCTGCTCCCATGAGGGACTGGTGAGTGTGTTCGAGACCGATGGCAACTGAGCCGACGGCAATGGCAACGCCTTCTTCTGTGGTAAAGGAACAACTCTGCCCGCCTGAACCGAGTCACTCGAAAGGCCCTCAAATTCACAACAAATTACGAACCTCCGGTTCTGAAGAATCTTCTTACTTGTAAAAGCGGTAGATATATCAAGTTCGGTGTGAAAAAAATGAATAAGGGGTTTAAAAAAAACCTTATTTGCAGTCATTCGAAGGTTTCCTCATTGTCAGCGATACACAACACAAAGAAGTAATTCAAAACTTCCCTTAAACGCTTTCTAGAGACACTAACGCAAAAACGAGAGCAAATGTACAAGCTACGCTTGCATGAGAATGCAGCAGAAATTAACAACAATAGTTTCTCGAGGTGCGCTTCACCACAAAAAATATGAAAGTCATGATCGAACTCACTCCTCTGGATTAAACACGTTTTAAAAGAGGGATGACAGAAACGTCACGTCAACGTAAGCTTACTGGAGTCGCACTACCACCGGGCACGGGCTCGGCATCACGCAAAGGGACGCGATTGTAGGACGCAGGAAGTTGCGTTAATGGCACTCCACGTGTAAATGATGGCTCGTTCGCTGAAAAATTCGTATTCCCGGTAAGTGTGGTTGGCGTGCTGATCGCTGGCGTTGGAATGTCCGGGGGAATCGAACGCACTGCCATTTCGTTTTCCGATTTCGGCAATGCGGCACGCAATTTCGATACATCGCTTAGGCCAGCAGCCGCTGCGGCTGCTTTCTGCAATAAGCAAACGATATACAATAACGGCAAACTGAATCATTGTCCATTGTTAGCAAGCATCAAAAAAAGTTACACAAAAAATTGTGCACCCATCTAAATGTCTATTTCAATAATAAAATTGATCTTCAGGTCACCTACCCCCATATTTCATGTCAGAACCCGTGAAGTCGACAAAAACTCTTAAGAATTCGACGGTCGGTCATGTGAATTATTTTCAAAACTCAACGAAAGAAAAAACACTCATTAAGAGAACTCTTGGAAAAAGCGAAACATCTGGAATTCAAAAAGCAAATACGACCTTTGCAAATAACTTCCGCGCTTACTTAAACTCTTTTGACAAAAGAACTGACTTCAAAATTTACATGGAATTTCGTTGTATGGAATCAACGTAGGGCTACAAATAACTGATATGGCTTGATCAGCTGATCACAGTGCTTAACAGATTAAGCCACGTTCAACAGTTCGAAATTACAACTACTCCACTTCCCATCGATTACATCAGATTCTCGTTTTGGCGATTCTGACTCGATTGCTGCTCACGTAATATGAATATTAATGGGGAGCGGAAGTGGCGAATGTAAGACAAAGCAAAAATTTGACAACTGAAATCCTCACCGCTCTCGACTTTTCAGCGGGCCGAATGCTAAAAGATATTGCTGGAAGTGCGTGAACTACAATCACGCAAATCTAAGTAATAATTTGCTATCACCACTTGCAATTATATTTACAGCGATGATAAATGATCAGTGAAGCATCAGGTTCAGTTAGTTTAAAACACATCCACAACACACTGTTAAACGCACTCAAAAAGCATTAGTCAAGAGTGTCGCCAAGTATGGCAATGCATGATGACAATGTGCACAACTTGCAGTGGCAAAAAACAAAGTGAAGTGGGAACCGATAAGACAACTAATCAGAGAAATTTTCGAACATGTCTTGATCGTCTGCTACGGCAAAAACGTGTATGAGGACAGAAGCTATGAAGTTAGCTCCCTCGTATGAAAACAGAAGACGTTATACCTCCCTTCTATGCAAATACTCTCAACCTATTAGGAGGGAAACGAAGAATATATGCTGCCTGCGGCAACATTATAGTGCTGCGCAGTTATATCAGATTCCGCAAGTTTTCTCCTCATGCAGCAATGCTCTCGACTGCGTCTCCTCACTAAAAGAGATCGCTGGTCATAACTAAAAGCTCAATTTATACAAGCATGATGCTACTTAGTGAACAACTAACAAGAAATTACTTGTTTTCAACCGACGATTTCTTGAACACAAATTTATTTGCGAATTTCTAGATCTGGTTTGTAGCGAAATTGAGCTGCCCCATGCTAGTATATCGTTTTCAGCTTTTCAGAAAATCAACGATTGACCAAGTTTCAAGCCAAAGAACACTGGCAGTTCCATGTGTCAATTTCACATTGAACAGCCCAGAATCAAAGTACCCTTCACCAGCCTGACCAAAAACTCAAATATCACCTCACCGGTTGCATCAAGGTGTGAGATCCAACTACCTGCCAAAACAAAAGCTGCTTACTATGTTATCCCTCTTTTCTTGCCAAATTCTTTCAAAGCAACTGCATAATAATGTGCCGTCCAACAGGATGAAGATGAAGCAATTCAAGCACTGCATGCACAAAAATACCTTCGCAGGGCTTGCCTCTTTCCTCAGAGCATGCTTCAATCGCGGAGGTCGGACAGGAAGAGGTGCTGGGGAAGCATCTTGTACAGACTCATTTGTCTGCACCTCTGTTACTGGAGGACTACTTTCAACGGGGTGTCGACCATTCTGAGATGCTATCGTAATGGGAGAGGTATTCTGCGCGGTAGTATAAGTGGCAACGCGGATGGCGTCTTCTGGCTGATTCGAAGCAACTGACGGTGTAACACTAGAGGCAGCACTAGCCGACGCAACTGGTGTTTCAAACGTCATATCCGTTTCATCATACATCGAGTCCTGCACATATTTAACAACGATCAAACGAATGAAATAAACATCTAAAAAGCGTTCCTTGAAGAATTGCGTCGCTCACTCACACCCATATGTGAACTACTTTTTCCTGCAACCCTTCTGCTTTGCAGCCCGATTCCCAGCTGCAAACATAACTGGATGCAAAAATTTTAAGGAAGGTGGTAAGGGAGCTGCGAGAAAAGAAAACATCCAGCGAGAAAATCAGCAAGAAGTTTTCTCTGAGTCCATTTCCTCAGGCTGTTCGTTAGGTCAGGCTGCAAGCAAGCTCAGATAGGAGGATAATGGGAAACTTATCAATGATATTACCACCTGATAGTTTTCTGAAGAAGGCGAGTCAAAACAATCATAGGAAATGATGCGAACGGAACAGCAATTCTACGAAACGCTATCGTAAGAGCCGCAAATGTTATGGTTACCGACACCTTTTTTGTCTGTCTCATGGACCAACAATTCGTTGAAATCCATGCGTACATAGAAACATCACGTTATCCATCATTACCTCGTCCGATTCAGTGGACTTGATGCTTTCTGGGTGGCATATTACAAACATCTATGCTATCACACATTTCTTTCCGCTCGTCTCTCTCTCTCCTCGCATGATCTTTTGCACATAACAATACACTCTTCTTCCCCTCTAGCTTCCTTCTCGAGGAAAAAACTCTCTCCTCCTTTATATATTTTTGCTCTTTTTAACTAATTCAGACTTGTCAACGTTCTACTAAATAAACTTTATGCTTCTAAAGACAGAAGAGACGTGGCAATCATGCAAGAAGCTTTCTGCTTTCTGCACGCCATCATTTCCATTTATCATCAACAGTTCATAAATGATCGGTTGAGTACCCAGCTTATGCTATTTAAAAAATAATCCTCAACCCAACAATATGCTACGCTGCTCAACAAGATCGGCTTGCAACAGCACACCGTTGCAAATAATTTCGAAACTATATCAAGAAAAGAAAATATGCAAACAATACCAAAAAAATTCCAATATTCCAATAAACGATACAAACAACTCAAATTTACAGATGGCAACGACTTTTCTAGCAAGCGCAGACCAACCAAGCACAAGTCGAGAATGGACTACTTATATCGCCTGGAGATTGCAAAAATTACAAGTGCTGCACCAACATCGCTATGCGATGAGTGCTCGATGTGTTAGATTCCTCACAGCAAATTGGAAAAATGAAACAGTGGTTATTTCCATAAGAGCTGTTTTTTTTACCCATTTTCTACCCACACATCTACCCATTTTCTTCCGCTCTTTATTGTTCACCATTCCCAATATTACTACTACCTTTCAACTATTGATAACCGTGTATAATAACCAGTTTGCCAGGGTAACATATCGCACTACCTACAATTGACTTTAACATGCAAAATTGTCTGCTAAATTAAAAAGTCGAAGTTGGTACAAAACGTTACCTCGGTATTCTTACCAACATTATTCGCTTTACAGATTTCGACAAAAAAGTCATTCTTCTGATAGAAACTTCTCTTAAATCCATGCTAATATTCAATCTACCTTTAAGCACCTAAACGACACGAGTTGCAATCGTCTTTGGTTTCACCTATTCCCACACCTGCCAAAATACCTTTGCATTACCTTGCACCAATCACTTTTTTTGCCTGAACACAATCACCTTCCTCCATCGACAAAACGCTCTGTGCCAGAAAAAGTCCAATATATAGCTAAAGAGATACAACTAAAAAAAGAGATGATAAGGAGAAATTTGACACTCACATGAGTTGTTTTTCCATCCGTTACGGTGTCATTCATGTGCATTCCCATACGGCTTAGTTGTTGCTTTAGTGTGCTCTCATCCTCATTCGGATAAAGGCACGGTTGAGAGTTATCCTCCAGTTCGGTCATCCTTGAAGTAAATTAAACTCACAAACCGCACAATGCCATCGCTACATACAACAATGATGTCACTGAGGAAATTTTTTTTGCGCGCAAAATTGCAAATAAAGGGATGCCTATTATCGCCTGAAGCAGATATATGGAAATCCGACGAGACAGAAGCGGTACAGCTATCACATATCGAAGAATCGTGGCCGAAATCCGGTTTTTTCAACAATGCAAAAATCAGAGATAAACCCGAACCTACCTAAGTCATCTGTAGAAAACTTTGTTCAGTAGTTTTAATTCTAGCATCCTATACGTCAGAAAAGTAGCAGCCACTCCAATGATGACTACTTCCACAAATTATAAACGACAGAAAGCTTTTGTCGTAGCCAACAGACACTTTAAAAAAAAGCAACAGCAACGAAAATTTCGAACAAAATGAAGGCAAAGATTGAAATTTTAAGGCGATTGAATGAAAATCATAGGAAATTTACAGGAAAAAAATTCACAGGAAATTCTAACAAGTTTACTGGTAAAGACAAAACTTCTGTAAGTCTGAGGTAAGAAAAAGATATACTGCGACATGAATTTACTAAAATTTGCAGGTTTTTAAATACAGTGAGAAAGAAAAAAGAAAAATCCTTGACCCTAGAAAACGGTACCTCGGTAAGCCGATTGAAAACACTCACCTTATACTTTCGAGCATTTCCTTCTCCGCAAGTTTTCTCGCTTCCTCTAGGTCTCTTTTTTCAATTAGCTCTTCTAGGCTCAGATCATCTTTGTGCTCGCCCATCACCCACACCCAAACTTTACCATCAGATCCGCTTAGCCATCTACAAATGAGTTCAAATAATAGTAACAGTGGTAACGAAACAGGATGGTAACGAAACATAGCTGAGTACCAACGGATCGCAAGTCAAGGAAGAACTGCATATGCTACAATATTGGCTCCAGCTTAAAATCCTTTACTCTACTTCAACATTGATTACGAATGCCTCTTCATTTCGCCTCCACTTCCACTTAAGCGAAGTTCTAAGCATCACATGAACATTATAGCTTAGGCTCATACCCTGCCCGTCGAATATCAACTAACCGAGTCACCATAATTCCGCTCAACAGCAAATTGAAAAGTTGCTCTTTACCACCGTACTGATGTCAGTGCTGATCGTAATGGCCCCATAGCACACAGCCGAATAGCCTGATGGCACCTTCTTACAACCAACTGCGCAATAACTAATAGAAAACGATGAATGCGGTCCTTGCGCATGCATCTTCATCGTGTTATAAATGAAAAACGCACCCTATAAATGCAAATCAATGAACCAATCTCCTGTTAAACTACTACATCATGTGGCTCTGCCCTAGCTGAATACTCAGCCATCTGTTGATATAAGTTTCATGCTTCATCAGTGCAATCAACAACACTGCTCGATGAACCAGACCTTCATCTCGATCAACCGCTCAACAACCGTTTAACACAGAAAAATTTGTGTTAAAAACTACTCGAATTATTGCAAACAACATATTAAAATATATTACTTTATTCTGCGCGAGTCGTTGCCGTTTTTCTTTTTCGGTGGAGGACCCTCTTTTTCGCATTTTTCGTCGAATGCCTCCCACCTTTTCACTTGCTCCTCTCGCATTTTTATAAATAAAATCTGCTTTTGTTCTTCATCCAGAGCATCCAGAATTTCTGGATCCACAAACATCTGCAGAACAATCAACTCTATTTTTCATAAATAATGAGCAAAGCGAATGAGTTAAAATATAATCCAAAATGGATAAATAAATCTCATATTTTTCTTTTCATTTTCCCTATTCTAGTAATGTTTGTTCCACTTAGTGCAATGCAATCTATCTCTATAAAAGCAACAATTTGCTCAAAAAATTCCACCATTTTATCCTCTTATTGAGCTTTGGTTATCTTTCGTTTTCAAATCATTTCATTAAATAAGTAACAGAAACGGCGTACATCGCCTTCACATCCCTATCATACTATTGTATCATTGTTTGGTGGTGAAGAATTTGAATTGTTAGCAAATCGCCTTTCAAAAACAGTGTTAACCTTAGTGATAAGCGATAATGGCAATAGAACACAATCTACCTGATCCAGTATCTGCTGAAGCATACTCATTTTTACGTTGTGCGATGAAAATTTAACGAGGAAGCTGAATTCACTTGCGATAGATGCACTTCAAATTGCATTCGTTTAAGGATGGCGCATCACCAAGCTGAAATAAAATCAACGCAAAATTTGAGCTGATTGGAAGACGACAGAATATAAAGATGCAACAAAGAACGCAATATATATATATATACCACAAGAATCATCTAGCAACTTATCAAAATTTCCATTGGCGTGACCTCAAGTCGTATTTTACTGACCTTTTTCAAAGCTCAAGCCGTTAGTTCTTTACTTCCGCATTGCGTGATCTGTATTCAATCAATTGGTAAGCTGAGCATTTGATGAATTACTAGGCAATGGAATGAAGAATCAAGAAGTTCCACATTCCTATATGCTCTATTATTTCTAGTGGACCACCACCTTCCTCTTAAATTGTCCCAACTTTCGCAACAACATGTTTTTCCTTCTGTCATAGAAATTGGAAAGTTCGCTGCATATCCTTCTGTCATAGTGTGCTTGAGGATATAAACGGCCTACTTCAATGTGTAAAGCTCTGACTCTTCTGCTTTAACTTTCTGAAAAATATTCGCGTTCGAAACAAAATTCCTGCGAAGCAAAGGATATCGACTTGTGAAGCTTGCAATTTTAAAATGGATGCATGCTTGAAAGAAAATGAAAGGAGAAGAGTGGAGGAACGAGGGGGGGGGGGGGCGGGGAAAGAAAGAGGAAAGGACGAAATGGCATGCGCCCAACGGAAGTTACTGGCTTATAAACGAAGTGGACTACATTTTCCAAGTGCTAACGTGTTTCTCCACCTTAAATTCTTTGGAAAGCACTCAGTGTGTGCAAAAGTGGCTCACGTTCATAATATTCCTACCTTTCTGTGCACGGAAGGACATACCTGAAAGGAACGTGTATTTATTCCTTTACGTGAAAATATATTTTTAAAAAATATAGGGGTGGCATGACAGATACATATTCCACAGGTGCATAAACCTCAGTGTACAAGTACATATGGTGCAGAAACCCCAATATATGGTGCATAAACCTCGCCTTTAATATAAAAAAAACTTCCCTCAATGAATAGCCTTTAACGCTAAAATTAGAAAGTGATAACGACCGAGGATTTCCTTTCAGATAAAAGTCAATTAAACCGGTGCACGGCTAGTGCGGACGCATTTTTTGCAATGAACAATTTAAACTTAGAGTCGCAGCATTATCCTAGCAACCTCATTCCACACAACACCTGAGTCCCCAATCCCGGAATCAGAATCAAATACAAAACGAGTTTCAACAAAACCATAAGATCTAAAGAAAAATAGCGAACACTTCATAGTATGCGAAAGTAGTGACTCTACGGTTCAGGGCCTTACTCAAAACAATGGATGAACAATATTGAAGCTGTGGCAGTCGTTAGACGACATTTCTAAGTAAAAAGAATGAGGAGAAGAAAAGGTATGGGGAAAAACTCGCCAACTTTTCGAGGCTAGCTTACACCGCATTCGAAAAGAAACATGAAGGTCGCAAAAGTGAACATATACGCTAGTGAATTTGCACCCTCGAAAAAGCATGTTAGCAGAGGTGAAGCATGAATCATGGTGAAATGTGTTGAGTCAGCGTTTATATTGCAGACGGCATAAAGTGTCATCGAAAAGTTGGTAAAGCCGAGTCGATATTGAGCACCTTCATAAACAAACGCCCCTTTTCATGACGGCTTGATTCGCTTTCTTCTTCAAATCTCCCTCACATATGCCACAGAAATACTGTTGACATACGACAAAAAAAGCGCCTTATAAGGATGACTATTTTCCACCGATTCGTGGCTAATCGCCAACTACCGACTTTCATCACTTCAAACGGGGTGTTGACGAAAGTAAGGATTCATCCGGCTAACTGCCTCGAGAAATGAGCTAACAACGATAGAAAAGATACTACAAGCAGCCTCACAACTACTACTGCTGACCATCATTACCTCGCTACTTGGTGAGGATCAACTGCTATGGCGGAACGTTTCATCTGCATTGCGCCTTTCTTCCATTCTAGATTTGATGAAAACTGTTTCGTAAAATAAAAAAGACCGGAAAACTGCCTTTTACTTAATGTCCAAGCAGATGGCTCCACTCTACCGCTTCCCATTGCGCTAAATAACCGTTAGTTGCCATCTTTTTTTTTTCTGTTCTATCTTATTTTGATAAAAACAATACAAAAAAATTTTTTTTTACGGATCACCTTGTCGCATCCCACGCAGCAGCACTGAACCTTTAAATTGCAAGATGCACAACTGAAACACTCCAGAAAAATCATGAAAAATTCCCTTTATTCTAAATGAACTTAAATGCACAAAGCAGAAAGTACACGCACAATATTTGCGGAAATCTACTCACCCATCTCGATTAGAACACGTAGAAATCTAGCAATTTGATGCACTCAACAATTTGTTTGCTTAAATCATATGGTATGAAGAAATCAATCGTATTTCATCGATAGAAATAAGGGGTTTAATCGAAAACACTGAAATACCAAATAGTTACAGCTTATTGCGCTCCGCCAACTTAACCGGACAAATAACCGACGGTAGCAGACAACGTGAGGAAATTAACGGAAACGCAGAACGGAAGAACGGCTCTTAAACACCTATTTAGGACATTTTCACCCGTTCAACATCTGTGCTTATTTTCCTTACGGGTGCCTATCGTGACAATTCTGATGGTGTTGATCGTGAAAACACTCGAAAAACATCGCGTTTATGTCGACTCTGAAGGAGCCCAATCCAGAAAACCGATGATAGTCTCCTGACCATGCAGAATACCTCATTCGTTAATGCTACTTTTCCGGCTATTTTGTTAGTGATGGCTGAAAATGTCCACATCAAACCTCTTGGTAAAACGCCGAAAATGGCATGCGCCTAAACTCAAGTTCAATAGCTCATCTCACCTATATCGAGTGTAGTGTTTTTTTTTTTTTTTTTTTTGCTCTGTACATTTCTCGTTTTATGACCGCAAGGAACTTCACATCTATTTTATTTTAAGAACGTGTTGTATTTCAAAATTTCTCGTGATTATGAGGGTCTGCAGTTGGGATCTTGAGCGAAGTAAGCTAACATTTCCTCTCTGGATTCGATCTCCGGCTAATTTTTTCTATCGCAACGGTCCGAGAACAGCTATATTGGGCATAATTTTAGGATGGTAATTTCGTCGCTTTCTCAATCTTTACTTCTTGGGAGAGAGTTCCTTGCTTCATCCCCTTTTCCCTTCTTATCGATAATGTAGGAAAAAGGACTGCTGAAAGCGGATATAATGAGTTGCACATACATGGATATTTGAGGGGAGAATGTCTATGCTGCAAAAATTCGCGAATACATGGACACCGTACGAATGTCCGACGAAGGTGACTGGCGTATAGTCGAACATGGCGCAAATGTCATAGCACCTACCGCCACGATGGAGGTGTGTCAATAGTGAACATGATTCATCTTCGTACATATAGGTTTGCGCTACATGTGGTAGGCTGACCAGATAGTGTTCGGTAACTTTTTAGTTCCACTCACTTCCACATAGAGCAATTGTTTACCAGCTTGTTTAGCTTTTCGACGCAAATGTCGTCTCTTTTTCTTTCTTTCATTCATTTAGCTAAGCTTGAGCGAGGAGTGATGGTATGTCGTTCTCAAAATTAAACGCACGAATGATTTGATTTCAACAACAATGAAGAGTTAAAAGCTTATCAGACTAGCAAGAGTGTAGCATAATTGCGCTTATATTGCTTTATGCTTTTGCTTAACGCAGCTTTCTTCATTCATAAAATTGATTCATTGATTCTGCTATTCGTAATACTAGTACTAATACCACCGTTTAGAGTGTTGTATTATTTTTGATTTACTGACGTAAATATGATGCTCGTAATTTTTCGTTGCTATTAAGCGTGCACTATGCTTTTACTCTAATGTGATGATTTTTTTTTTCTGGATGCTTAAATGATTCATCAACGACGATGATACATATTATGCGATTGTGTTTATGACTGCGTAATTTTTTTTTTTTAATATGCTTGCAGTGGCGCTTATGGGTCGGTTCCCCTATTATTTCAGTGGTCACGTTGTAACGGGTTTTGGACGTGGCGGAAAACAACTTGGCTGCCCTACAGGTAATTTGATTCAATAATGCCTTGGTCCTTTTATTTTATTCACCCTTGATTTCATATCATTTCACGGCCTTACTAAGCAATCAAATGGGGGGGGGGGAGGGGGGAGGGAGGAGGAGGGGACTTTTTAGACTATTTCATTTAGTATGTAAATCTTTTCAAAGCTCAAAACTTCTGCTCATTGCAGTTATTAATGATGCTGTCTCTGCTGGCTTAGCGATTATGTTACGTTCAACGTAAACCTAATTTAGTCCTAGATTTCACTTCAGTTGAGCACGAGAACGGAAAGGGGAGAGGAGAGGGGAGGGATGCTAGAAAATGCGACTAAATATCACATTCAACGTTTTGTTTGTTAATTTCTTGTGAGTTGTTATTTTGATGATTGTTTGCTGTGAGCCAATATGAAGTTGGATTCAGCTTTTTGTTGAAAAGATTTGGAGAGGAAGAGCCTTCATGATGCTTTACATAAAACAACGGAAGTATTGCTAACCTTTCGTTGATTTGATGAAAGTCATTTTCAAGCAAATTTGGACGATGGAGCGGTCGCACGACTGCCTTCGGACTTCCCATGTGGAGTATTTTATGGATTAGCGCAGGTGGATGGAGGTAAACTACACGGGATGGTGATGAGTGTAGGATGGAATCCACATTTCAAGAACGAAAAGAAAACAATCGTACGTCCTGGATAATTTTTTTTTAGCAAGCTTGTTTTGTGGTATACTGCAATGAGAGCTACTTCAGTAAGGATGTACACTAATCAAGATTTACTTTCAAAGATTGAGATATTCACTTTTATAGGTAGAGATGTCACAAAATATTCGATGGAGAGCTAAAAGCGTCTCAAAATCTACTTTCAATTATTACATTTAAGTAACGAGGAAAGAAATTGCAGCAAACAATTGCAAAGCAAAATATATCCACTCGAAATTCAATTAAAATGACTACTTTTGCAATGTTTCATTTTGAAAATATTGCTATCACAGGAAGTATCCCCTATGTTACACCAATTTACTCAACTATTTTGCGTAATCGTTTTATTTATCATTGCTAAACGACTATGTTAGTTATGCGGTCATTGAAACATAATGGAAAGTGAACGGATCTATCTTGATTGCAAGCGCCAATATCTTTCTTTCGCCACCAGTTTGCCCTGAAATCGCAAATGAAATTTTTTTTTTTTAAAAAAAAAGGAATATAATGAACATTGGAGAGTGCTATTCTAATGGTACTTTCTGGTTTATGCCTTTAAAACATCTGACACTTGATTTTTTTGCGTAAATATAACTCAACATTCATATTTGTAATCTGGCTTGCTATGTTTCGTGGTATTTTCGTTTGATTGCTTGAGCGTTTTTTTGTTTTTTTTTTTTTTTTTTTGTTCAAATATATGCATGTATCTATGTTCAAGTGAATATGAATTTTTTAAGGGTTTTGCTTGCATCGTCCTCTATACTTCCTTCTTTCTATAGATGCAAATGAGGTAATCGTCTCTTTTTTTTTTTTTTTTATTGCAGGAGGTACATATTCTGCATAATTTTCCAGAAGATTTCTACGGGTCAAGTTTGCGGGCTGTTGCACTCGGTTATTTACGCTCAATGACAGCGTTTAATTCACTCGGCAAGTTTTCTTTTGTCGATTAATTGAAATGCTCTAGCGAAGTAGCAAGTGGATAGCAAACAAAAAGCGCACTTTCACGTGGTATCGTTTTTTTAGAGGGCGGAGGAGGGGGGAAGGAGGGAGAGGCAGTTGTATTTTCCGTCTTTCGAATGGCTGTTTTAACTCATGTGATTCAGTATGAGATCTTTTCCTGATGTCTAATCGATAGATTATGCTTGTAGGATTACTGAGCAAGTGAGTGAAATAGTTGAATGTATGTATAAGCATTGATGTTATCTCTTATCCAGCTTAATTATCACAAACAGCTGAAAAGAATTCATATGAATTTCCGCTCGATGTGCATATGAATGTAATGTTGAGGAGCGAATTATACTTTTTTTTACGTTAAAGAAAGTTTCACCAGTCGAAATTCCTTATGGGAAACTATTAAAAAGTTTTTGAGAAAATTTTCACTCTAGGAAGTCTTTTTTATTAAAAGAGAAGCGAAATTTTTATAATATTCAGTGGTCATGATTTCAAAATGTCGGGGCGCTTCACATATGCTTTTTTTTGCATGATCAAAAGGCATTCAGCGTCAATGATTGTTTGAACTGATACGCGATTTATAAACGTAAATAGTTTTCGTTTATCAGAGCTGCGAGAAATTTTGTTATTTTCAGAAGAGATTAATGCTGTTTTTCTTAACGTATTCATTGCCTAAATTCACTTTATAGCGGTAGGTGATCATCAGCTTTGAGTCGTATTAACTATTGGTTTATTTTCATTTACTTTATAATTTCTGTTTATGCATCATGTCGCCTTATGGTGCTTAACTGAATGGATGTACAGATGACTTAAAAGAGGCAATAAAAAACGACATCACGATCGCTCAGTCAAATTTATCGGCATTTAAAGTCGAAGACTACGAACATATGGATCATTTCAATATTGACGCAGTGAGTCGCAGATCACCGCTTACATGAAGGGAACATTCTCGCCCATAATGCGCTCTCATTATGATCATTGTTTTTGATTAGTTGTATGTTGGTGATATATTTTGGCCGTGTTATTTTGCTATATTAGTAGGTTTATATACCACATGCGAGCTTACCTATGTCGTTATACCCTATAGGCGTGCGTTGTATGTCTGTTATTGTGCAGGTGTCACTGTTCGGCGAGCGCCGATATCGCAAGCACGATATTGTGTTGTTTTTGTCTTAGAACGTGATGCTAGTGAAGCGGGAGACGATAACTCCATGTGCCAAGGATCCCGGTTATCCTATCTTACCATCCTTTACTTTACCATATTGAAGATCATAGGTACGGCGAATGAGAGGTAAATACTTCCGCTTGGTTTCCTTTTAGATGAATAGATCGATGCAATAATCTCTGCCGAGAGTTTCGCCAGGTGTTTTCGGCCAAATTGGAAGTGTTACTAATTCAAAACGAATTAATTGCTTGATTTTCCGCGTGCAACAGTCGATGGTTAAACAGTGCGGAAATTTTTGATGCAGAGATACTGATGTTGGGAGAGATTTGGAGTGTTACAGCTGTGGAGTGTGCAATAAGCGTAACAAATATTTTTTGGTTGAAAATGATTCTTTAGTATGAACTATACAGCAGAATTTTGTTAAAACTACATCTATTGCTAAAGAGTCTTTCTGATAAGGTTTTTGCAGAGAATTTTTCCATAGCCAAATAGCCAAGGGTGATATTATGCAGAGCTATACTTAAGAAATAAATTATTCTCGTGAAACTATTCTAATTGTTGATTAAATTTAATGCCTTTTCCTTAGCTTTGCATTGTTGCAATTTTTCGAATCGATGTCTTCTACACATCACTCGATAGGATAACGTTGTTCTTAACGGAAACATTCTTCATCTAATGTCTATGCTTGCAATCTTTTGTGGTGATTCGCAATTGAAAAGTTTGAGTAGAAATGTTCTTTTTGCGTATAACATATTTATTTTTTCATATAACCGCATCCTTCCACGGACGTATTAGTTGAGTTTGTGATGTGTAGCGTAGATGAATTCGGCATATATGTGTGATATTTGGTTAATTTTTTGAGATCGCTCATACAACTTGATAGGGATTTTATCTAAGTACTCCTTAATTCGTTCGCATTAGATGAATCATTGGTTTCGAACCAAACTGTTTCCATTAAAAAAGGGAATTGATTAGCTATATTTTGATTATATGCTTAGGGATGTTATTTTCTCGTCTCTGTAAGAGCATTTCAGCAGTAAAGCTTTTGCCAAAATGTTCCATTGTGTAGGTATTTCCGGTGGATACTCCCATACAACGCCACAAAATTAGATACATCTTATGAAGGGGAGGTGATTGCCATAAGTGATTGAAAAATCACGAGGGTTTTAACGTGCTGTTTTATGCAAGGGCAGGTTGATCCCTGTGTCCACCTTTTCCTTCCCAAACTACCATTCCAATATGTCTTCAAATAAAATAAAAAATCGATACACGTTTTCTACCACAAATTTCGTCTCCTTACATATAAGTGGAAGAGAAGGAGGGAAAAGGAAGGGAGCGGAGAAGGTGAAGAGGCGATCTGCTACCATCCTTTCCTTTCGGACAAAATTGAGGTTAGAAACGTTAGAGGATATCCTCTTGCTAAGGATAATTTGAGCCGCCTTAATTCCACTCATTTTTATCGTTTCTGTTATTTTTTTTTCACCCTTTCTTTCTTTCATAAATCTCTACTGTTATTGTGTAATTTTATTGATCAATCTCACAAATTCAACCACTTCTTCGATTGTTTGTCATTGCTATTCCTCTATTCAATTTCAGTATTATTTGCCTACTTAGTTTTAATTTTACTGAAGTTATTCCAAACGACAACTAACTGCATAATTTCTTTATTTGTTTATTGCTGTTATTTGCTTTATATGACGCAATTGTTTGATGTGGTCCCCTTTGTCATAAAAAAAAAACATTCAAATTGTCATAAATAATTATTGTGATATGTGGATATGAATTAGTGATGGGTCAATTCAAGAGTTAATTCCATAGAGTGGAGCTGTTGTCATCAGTGATTTCAACAACCGATATAAGCGAAAGTTGATTACATATTCGCTATTATTTATTCGCCATTGTATTACCACTGAATATAAAACAACGTTTATTGAGAGCATTGAAGCGTTTCTCACCTTCTATAATCATCATAGTTGCTAAAATGATGTCATAAATTTTACATTATACTGAAAATAACGCCAATAGACTAAGTAATTCATTGAAAAGTTTTTTTTTTTTAATAGTCGAAAATAGATCGTTGGGTGAAAACTTTATTCTTTAATGACGTTATTTATGATCGCTTCATTGTCGTCTTTTATGAATAGTTCTATTTGCTTTAAATTGCTCTTCTTGTTGATTGTAGAGAATCCAATTCGTAATGACTGTAAAAATTTTTTCGCCTTAATATATTTTATTAGAGGAAATAGTCCTCTAATCTAGGCTATTCTATCTTAGATTGTTATTTTTTAGCTGTAGATGTTAGTTGTTCGATCATTCATACGATTTTTTCGTACTCTTCCGTCAAAATACTCAAAATGTGAAGCCGTTTTCATACGTGACAATTGAGTAATTAACTTCTTGCGTTTTTTTTTTTCTGTGGAAAAGCACCGCATAGAAAAATCGCCTACAACTCCATGCAACCTACAAAAAAGAGGAGGCTTCAAATTTCCGCCAATTGCAGAAAAGATTGGCTATAAACGAGAGTTTCGTATTGATATGGTTGAGTATGGTTCGGGATATCTTCGTATTCCCATTTGCACATGTTCCATGCATCGAAAATCCTATATAATTTCTTGTGCGGTATTCACTAGTGAGTTAAATCTGCAACGGCTACTATATTGAAATCGCGGAAGCAAACTCAAGCAGCAGTCGGCTTCGAGGACCTATCCTTACTCAGAGAGTAGTCGGACTTCCGTTCTTTTTTTACAGCCAAGGTCAGCAAGGGGCAACTCATTTTCCCGATCCTGAAGTTTGAATTTTTAGCTTTATTAAGTTCGAAGTTGCTTAGGAGCAGCACTTTTCGGAATGAGGCAGTTCTAGGGCTAAACGCTAAGAAATATTCCTTGCTTTTTGGAAACGCTAGAGAAACACTATGCGACAACGAATGTTCTATCTACAAAATTGCCTAGCATTGTGTGTGACTTGCCGACTATCAAAAGCTTTCTGAAATTTCGCTTATATCTGCCCCATACTGAAATTAATTTGATGCTGGAATATATGCGGAAAATTAATGATCGTCTAATAGCTTTGAACCTTCAGCGATATCTTTAGTTAGTTGACAAATCTGTTTCGTTTTTTTTTTTTTTTTTTTTTTTTTTTTTTTTTTTTTTTTTTTTTTTTTTTTTTTTTTTTTTTTTTTTTTTTTTTTTTTTTTTTTTTTTTTTTTTTTTTTTTTTTTTTTTTTTTTTTTTTTTTTTTTTTTTTTTTTTTTTTTTTTTTTTTTTTTTTTTTTTTTTTTTTTTTTTTTTTTTTTTTTTTTTTTTTTTTTTTTTTTTTTTTTTTTTTTTTTTTTTTTTTTTTTTTTTTTTTTTTTTTTTTTTTTTTTTTTTTTTTTTTTTTTTTTTTTTTTTTTTTTTTTTTTTTTTTTTTTTTTTTTTTTTTTTTTTTTTTTTTTTTTTTTTTTTTTTTTTTTTTTTTTTTTTTTTTTTTTTTTTTTTTTTTTTTTTTTTTTTTTTTTTTTTTTTTTTTTTTTTTTTTTTTTTTTTTTTTTTTTTTTTTTTTTTTTTTTTTTTTTTTTTTTTTTTTTTTTTTTTTTTTTTTTTTTTTTTTTTTTTTTTTTTTTTTTTTTTTTTTTTTTTTTTTTTTTTTTTTTTTTTTTTTTTTTTTTTTTTTTTTTGCATTCATTGGGTAGTCTCTTTTTTTGTGAATTTTTTATGACATACGAAGAGAGCATGTGAACTTTTTTCGTTTTGGAATAGAAAGAAGTTTTGGCCAATATTGGTTCATAGAAATATACACAACAAATCAAGTTTGTTTAGTTCGCATCGTTTGATGAATTTTGCCAACCATTTTTTTTTTTCTACCATTTCACATATTTTTCTGCATCAATTCCGCCTTATGTTTGGAATCGCCAGTTACGAGATGTTCGATGTTTGTTTATGATTTGCCCGTCTATCCGATATTTTCAGCTGCTCACCTAAAAACATTGCCATGGGTAGAAATTTGCAGACATATATATCGTAAAATGAAAGAAATACTAAATGTGTCTAGTAAAACATATCTCTCAAATAATACCTAAATTGTACAACATATAAAAAATGAAATAATACATAAACACATATTAATACAGATTAATGCGTTGAATACGTTGAACAGCTGTGATTTCATCGATTTCGTCGTTCTCTCCATCGATGCAGCTGACAATTTTTCTATCTTTCGCGATCCTGAACTCGCCGCATCCAAGCAACGCCATGTAGACGTCGCAACGGATCATCCCTTCTTATTGGCGGTCTGCCGCGTTCTTGCATTCCATATCTGCAATACAGATTAATACGTAAGCAAATAAGCAATAAGCAAATAATATATGAATAAATGAGTAAATAAGTGAATAAAATGCGTAAATGCGACGACAGAAATCTATCGAATAAAGATTCTATCGAACTCAAATAAAGAATTGTAAAAGTCTTGACTTTTCAACAAAGGGGATAGCAATATATGATGTAATAAACTGCTACAAAAATATCGCATAGGTATAGAGCAATGTGACTAGTAACCAGAGTTACTTTTAAAATAAGTGGTATTGAATTTGATAACGAGGTCGAAGGCATAAAAAATTTGCAATCGAAATAAAACATATCGTGCAATATGAGTGAGTACTATTGAATGGGACATTCAAATAGTGGAAAATTTCAGCTTAGTAAAATTCACAGTGAAAATGGCATCAATAATTTTCGCAAGCATAAATTTTAGAGGAGGTAAACGTCATTCACCAAAACAGAAAACAGGAAGAAGAATATAATTCGAAAACTCAAAAAATTTCGAGATTTTATCGCCATTTTTGCTTAAATTTCGATTATCTCCTATCTTGGTTGTTTGAAAGCGGTGAAGCTTAACACTAAAATTGAACCAGCCAGCAATTTTATGCCTAGCAGCGTTTTGTGACCGCTCAAGGTGACACCCCATAATAGCGTTCACGTTTGACAAATTTGAAGGTGTTATTTCAACTCCTAAATACTTGAGTTTTTTTACAGTTACCTTTGTTGGTCACAACTATTTACTGGCTTTGAGCGGATCAGCATTCAGTGCTGTCGATCAAAAACTTTCATGTTGTGAACTGACGAGAAGTTGTTTCCACCTCTGATTTTCGTTTGTAATTGGATTTTTACAATGCAGTAGACGTTTTGTGTTTTTCTTAAAATGAGAGGAAGTTTTTCGAGTTTTCGAGTTATATTCTTCTTGCTATTTTCTGTTTTATTCAATTTCCGTTAAGTTTCTCGGCTATTGAAAAACACAAAAAATATAGCAATCGTTTTAAACAACTCATCAAACTTTCATTCAATAGTCCGCTAACCTATACGTTCGGAGAAAACAATTTTTAAAAAATTCCGCTCGAGGTAATTTTTCGATTGATTGAAGACATACCTAAATTTCAAAATTTTTGCTATAAATTTATGCGCTTCTCTTCGCAATCAAACAACAATGATGACATAAAACCTCACCCAAAGAGATGCATAACTCGATGTTTCATTTCTCACATTATGTGTTTCAATTGTAGAAATGGAAAAAGCACTCTTCATCGTAATTAAAAAGTTTGTGTGCATAACGTAGATAAGAAAATATAATGCACAGAAATACTACACGTCAAACTATAAGAAATAATCGGTGCTATATAGAAGAAAAAAAAAACGAAGACAATAGAAATATAAGCAAATTTTGCCCGCTGTGGGCCTTAAACGATTCTCGACACGTCAGCTGAGATTTTTCTTTGCGGTCTGCCTTCGCAGTTTTCGCCAAATCAGCATATGAAATTAATGAAAAGATAGTAGTTGAATATTTCTTGCAGTATCATATGCCAAATCTGTTATCATATGCCAAATCATATGCCAAATCACTTGCCAAATCTGTTATCAAGGAAAAAAAAACGATGCAAAATATTTGAGGAAAAAAAAGTTTTTTTTATTAGAGTTTAACTTTTAGCGAATATACTGACAAGGATTAGACAAGTGCAGTAATTGATATGAGGTAAAAATATAGGTGTACAACAACAACGGAATTATATGCGATGGAATTCGTTAATGAAATTCAGAGTTTTTTCTTTCAAATCTCTTGTAAGAGAGCGTTATGATTGAAATGGCATCGGCGAGATAGATATTATAGCACGGAAGGAAAAGCGCATTCCGATGTAGCATCGACGTAAATCGCAAAGGTGAACAGAAAACGTCGCTTATGAAGGAATCTGATTAGATGCCGATCAGACCCGTCGGATGTGGAATATCGGCCTTCATTGTATCGCAGAAATATGCCGCTCTTCGATAGTCGCTCATCCGTTTTGCTTTCATTTCGTATGATTCGATGAATCTGTAGATTTATCTCCTTCAACAGATTATTGTTGTTCTCTTTTGATTATACCACCGCAAAAGAGTATAAGGGCAATCTATTGAAAAATGCGATGCAAAATTTCACAATAGAATGCTTGTAGTTAGCATAAATTGAAGCATCCACTAGGACTGAGTGCTAAATTGTGAATCTTCCCCTTCTCGATGAAATCTTTTCCAAGAATTGAATTTAAAAAAGTAGAAAAACGACGATTGAGTAAATATTTTCCATCGTTTTTTCACCATATATTTTATTGATTTTAATGTTTTCTTCGAAAACTTCTCACTAATACGTCGGAATTTATTTTTATCAAAATCCACCGGGAAGCTTTGATAAAGAAAAAAAAATTGACTCTTTAGTTGTTGTTTTTTCTTTTTTTCAGCGGAAGATAACAAAGAAATCAGCACGGTGATCGGTTAATTGAATGATGGTTGAAAGGGTACGTTGTATTCCTCTTCTCTTGTCATAATGCCGTAGCAAACTCCCTATTTGCGAACACACTTCTATCACGTTAAATTATTAACTATTGTATGTGCAAACTGATAACAGCACTTATCATGCCGACATCAGTAAGTTCAATTTTTCGCCTTTCAAAAAAAAAAAAAAAAAAACAAAGAAATAGCCTCATTCATGTTCTTCAATAAATCGCTTCCCAAGAAGAATCTCTCAACAATGCCTAATTCGATAGATCAATAAAAGCATTACGTTTGATTAGCATAACAATGTTTTTAGCACTGATTTATCTTTTACTTGAATAAAATTTCGATAAAATTGATTTAATGATACAAATAACAAGACTCACTTAAGGAGAGAGCTTATCTTTAATGATCGAAGATAAACTAAATATTTTATAATAAATAAATAAAGCAGTTCAAAAAAGATTGCAAGAAAATTCGGTAAGTTAACGATTATGTTAGCAAATTAGCGGCGAAAAAAAAAATCAAATGCATTATAAGTGAAAAGTTTTTTTGAAACTAAATCGATAGAATTCGTATAAATCGAATTTGCATATCTTTTTAATATCAAAATGCAACGAAACAACTTTCGTAATTATTTTTTCAATATTCAAAATGCACTTCATATGTTTTCCACATCAGCAAAAAAAAAAAAAATCGTTTATAGACAATTAGGAAAACATATCAAAAATCATTCGTTGTACACGTGGCATACATCATTTCTTAACAGCTATTTCATGATCCATCACTCTTATGTACAGTTTCGTCGGCACGCTGCCATGTTCTCTTTTTTTCCGTTCTTTATTATAAAAATTTTGTAGATTATAATAATAATAAGGGGTGGAAATTATCGAAATCGTTAAAAGTTGTTTTATTTAAGCGGCATAAATTAAATTGAATTACTGCGGCTTTTCGATTGAGATATTGCTAAGCTTATAGAAAATCATCGAAAATCTTAGCTAAGCTTAACACTAAACGAATTGATACCAAATCAGGCTAATTGCTATTCAATACTTGCTATGATAGTTGCAATTTTTTTTAAAGAAATTAAAGAATTTACTAGAGAATAGATTCGAAGTGACAAATATACGGAAAGGCGGATATGTTAGCGTTGAGTTCGTTTGTTAGTTTTGTTATGAGGGAGTAGGAGAGCAACGCTAAACGATATGCATTGCACCCGTTCGAGATACAAGTCTAGCCGAATATTCTATCAACGATCTTCGTTCTTTTTGCGCATGTCTATAAGTGCATTTTTTCCATATTTACATGTGAACTTTTTGAGCATTTGAATGGGGAAAGAATCAACGATGGAGGAAGCGGAACAGCAGGTAAACAGTTCAATGAACTTTGCCCCTTGTTAACAACAATAATATAGAAAGCTTATAAATAGAGCACTTTGCAACGTTAGACAGGAGGAAAAAAGAGGAAAATGTTAGAGAATTTTGACAAAATCATGTAAACGAGGAAAATGTTAGTGGAGGAGAACCAGGGCAAAAAGGAGGACGAAAAAGCAACGTTAAACAATCTGTTTGATGTTAATTAGAAGTTCGCCATTTAAGTTGATGCCAAATTTTTATTGCTTCAAAAATTTCAAAAATTTCTCTCGGCTTATTTTAGAGAAGTCAAGCTTGAGATTCTAGTTCTAGATGCGTAAATATTTGCTTACTGATGATGTACACATTTGCAATAATAATTACTCTGAGGATATTTTTTACAATAACAATTTTCTTCTTATTGTACCATTTGTTCATTTTTATTAGCCGTTAGACTATTGCTAAAATGTTGAATCTATTTAGTCGCCCAATCTACGGCAGAAGAAAGATTCATTGAGTGCCTCCTTAACTAATTTCTTTCAATGTCTCATATTAATTACTATCATTATATTAACTACCCCTTGATATTATTTTAAATTGTGGTATTTAATTCCTTTAAGGTTGTTTTATCAATTATTATCGGTGCTTCTAGTGAAGAAATATTGGCAGCATTTCTGAACTCTTGCAAGTGACGCATTCAGTTTTTTTTTTGGGTGAATCGTTTCGGGAGTTTTTTTTGCAGCTGCAATATAACCATATCATTGAGTCACATCAATACTTGCTAGCTTTTTGGCTTTTCGAAACTAAAAGAATGAAGCGTCGGCAAAAATTTCTTTCCGCTAAAATATTCTTATGAAAGGCGACAGATTTCTTTTTTTCTTTTTGAAGTTGTAATTTTTTCTTAATTCACTTAAATGATATAAAATAAAATTCTCGCCTTTGAGTTAGGAAAATTTTTACGTTTTCTCATATTTTAAATGCCCGTCTAAACGATTTGAATGTTTATAGAGCTTAAAGTAACTCCATCGTTGATCCTATGCTTCCATTTCTTCACGACACGATATCCCTCTTACTACGCTAATTTATTCTCGCGTTTCAAAAAATCTTTTCCTGCCATATTTGCCGCTTTTCTTGCCAGATTTCTTGCTAGATCTTTGCCACTCTGCAAGCGTAATTATTTTGTGAAAAAAAATAAAACAAATCGGGATAAAGTTTGTCCACATCACGCATCTGCTTCTTAATATCTGATATGCATTCTCTGAGCTTTCACCTTATCAAGGGCGTTATGTCGAAACGAATTGAAGAGGAATCGATACACCAAATCGAGATGTACGACAATTTGACGCTCACTCTATTCCATTGTTACGACGCATTGACCAAATCTTTCCTAGGTTCATCCAATCTAGCCTTATAGAAACCTCAGAAGTGAATAGTAACTTGAAATCTTTCTATTCCAATTCTATTTCGATGTTTTTAGTTATTCTATTCCTCGCATATCAATATTCTCACTTATTTTTTCTAATCGTTAGTCGTTATTAGTATTAAATAATTGGAGAAACGAGAGCGTGACATTCCCCCCCCCCCCCCCCAAAAAAAAAGGAAATGAAGAAATCTAATGTGCATTTTGATAGCGAGAATGTATTTTGATACAAACATTGGCACAAACTCCATATTACTGACGCCTAAGAGTGCATAGAAGTTTTTGCTTTGTTTCCTATTTTTGTCCTTCATCTGATCAAAAACCTGTTAATGCGAATTAATTTTTGTGCATCATATAGGTTGTATACGTACACACGAAACTGGCGCTAAGAGAACGACTTGAAGTTCCTTCCAAATTGTAAATGAATTCCAGAAAATTGTTATGTAAGCCGAACTTTCTCTCGCATATCGATTGTCAGCAAATTAACAGCTGCTGAAATTTACTCATCGCGAAAATTCACAATGAATAAGTGTGTGTTAAAAACTGCAGGGCAAAAAAAAGATGCTTTGCCACATTAGTTACTTCAAGACGCAATTCGTATCCTACCGTTGAGGAAACTATCTCAAGGTCGCTCATCTCTCTTCATGTTTTAAACTCATTTATTCTTTCCCTAAAATATGGAGTTTTCACAGACGGATTTTGGCTTCATTTGTGAATTTATTTTTCCATTCATAATGCTTCTTCCACCATGAAATGAATTGCTCTTTTCCATTGTCGAATACGAATATACCATAAAAACTTAAATAAAGATCAGAGAAGATTAGACGCTACGATTTATCTTTGCATAGAAAGGGACAAGAAAAAACGTTTTTCTTTGTCTAAGCATTTATTGTAATGCTAAAAATATGTCCTATTATTGAAATTTCATATATGGTAAAAATTATTTGAAAGCTCTAAAGCAACCGTGTAGATTGATTAACTGTATTGATAGAGAAGCCTACAACCCATTCGATTGCAGTAGTATCTATAAGCTCTTCTTCAAACGCATATGTTTACAAAATAAAAAAATAATTTTTATTCTATCGAATAGCATTTATTCCGAAATTATTGAGTGAAAAAATTGTTGCAATTTAGTTTAGTCGAAATTTTTTTGCTAGTAGATTTTGTGAATTTTGTGAATTTTTGTCGAATGAAATGCATATTTAAAGATAGGACAAGCGGTTGGTGCGATTCGTAGAACAGCGCTAAACGGTCTCAGTGGAATGAGCGTTTACGCTCGTAAGAAACTCGTCATCGTAGGCGATGGTGCATGCGGAAAGACATCGCTTCTAATTCGCTTTTGTCGAGATGAATTCAACGATGCATACGTACCTACAGTTTTCGAAACATATGTCGCCGATATGACTATTCACAATAAAACGGTATATTTTAGTCGCTTTTTTTTTTTTGAAAGACCAATGTATCAATATTTTCAGCATTTGTTAATGAATTTCTATTTTTTATTTTTTTTAAATTTTTTTCAATATTTTCGATATTTATTGATGAATTTTTATTTTTTATTTATTTTTCATTTTTTTTCAATATTTTCAATATTTGTTGATGAATATCGCTGATGTTTACGAATTTTTATGGTAATTAGATGAGAAATTGATATAATTAGAGAATAGTTTTGGAGCGATTTCTTTACAAGACGACTATTTCTTTACAATGGATATCACTTCAAAAATAAAGCGTACTTGAGGAAGCAAAACAATCGGAGAGCAATCAATCTTTTCCAATTCTATTTTCATTTCCTTCCGATGAATCGTACCTGCTTGAGTTTTAAGCTCCTAATCGCGCAGTCTCAAGTGGCGCTTACAACTTCCATGAAGTGATATTTATTGGCAACAAACATTTGCTCATAGGTCTTTTCGAATAGCTCGGAGTTTTATAATTTCTTCGTCTCAATATTTTGAGAAGAGAAAAGAGAAAGATCGACGCATTGTTCTTGTAATTCAAGCTCTTAGAACATGAGTGCACATAGATATTATTTATATCCAAGTAAAAGGCAAGAAAAACTATCCCTTTTGGAGCGTTTTTCTTTTATCTAATCTGCAATGAAACGCTAGTGGAATGAGTGTTGTATTCATGAGGCAAAGCGACGAGTTAACTGCGAAAAAGCAAGCAAGCTTTAACATCAACAGAACCAACGCCTTTAGGGAATAGAACAACGGCCACTTTACAAAGTTTAAGGGTTGCCGCACACCATACTCTTGTGTTTCACTAACTCCTACACGCCAAAAATATCTCACAATTACCAGTGGATTGCATCATTAACATCAGGGATTTGCTAAAATGATTGTGTTGGATTAGTGAGATCTTGTGAGCATTTTTTTTTTCGAATATAGTAAATATTTGCAACATTTTTTATTCAACAAAGTAAACTCTGAAAGTTTTTTTCCGGATGTATGAATGCTTGAGATTTCTGAACACTCAAATCACTACGCTGTTTTTTTCAGCATACTATGCCTTTTCGTTGCATCGTTTAGTCAACGCTATTTTCGATTTTTTTTTTTTTACAATATTTCCCGCGTCATAATTTTTCTCGAATTTTTTGTATCGATTCTAAATAAAATTTTAAAAAACACATGCAATTGTATGGCATTGATACTTTTCAACAAAAAAAAAAAGTGTAAGTTTCCTTAATAAAGGACACAATTCGAAAGTCTTCTAAACGTCGGCGGTTTATCTTCTTTTGCTATGGTCGGCTTATCTTTGCAATCATCATGTTCCACTAAAATAACAGCAATTTAAAGTGATGTCCGAAATGCGCTATCGATTTCCTCTTCGAAAGTGCTCATTTTCATAAATTTTGTTACTATGTTTAGGGTGGTGAATTAAGAACGATGCGTTAAAATGTGTGCTATATCCTCATGAGTTGTTTCTCAACGCGTGTATCTTTTTGTATGAATTTCTTAAATCTCTTTTCTTTTGAAATTAATGAGACATTAACTACATCTTGTTGATACAAATAAATCAAATAAATATTAGAAATTTCACTCTAAAAAAATTATCAGAATTCCAGCGTGGCTTATTAACTTTTTTTTTTTGCATTTCGAATCACTTTTGATAGAAAGTGAAGATTTTTTAATAATCCTTAGAATGCCTCACAGATATGTTCAATCGGTTGTTTCCTCTTCTCAACCGATATATGCTTTCATAATCGCTCATTGGAATCATTTTAGAATTTACATAATAGCTGCTGCGCATTCCCGCTTAGTCAAAGTAATAAGACTTCTAAGCTCATTCGCTATGAAAAACAATTGAAAGCATATTTCCTGGCAATTTTCCAACTTCTTTCATAACTAGAAAAATGACTATAGATAGAGCAAAGAAATGTAAGTAGTGCATCGAGCAATGTATGCAAAATTTTCAAAAATAATTCGTTGAATGCCACTTTAAGTTTTGTATATTTTTCAGTTAGAAAATGAGGATTTATAAATTTTTTTGAAATAGCGAGAATTTTATGGCAAAATTTCGAAACTTTCGGAAAGTCTCCACAGACTAATAAGCTGTGCTCATGCATGCATGAATGGAAATGTGCAAGCTAAATAATAGAAAAATGTTCAAAGCTTCTCGTTTAGGAAGTATTCTTTAAAATGGCTGATCAAAAACATCATCCACTTCACGAAAGTTTGTACGGAAGTAGGATTAATTACACACGATAAAAAACACGACAAAAGCATACTCTCAACCTATGAAATTCAAACGCAACATACTTCCTAAGGGTGGTGGAACAACAATTTCACTCCCACCAAAAAAGAAATCTGCTCACTCCAACTCAACACAGCTAGGAACGGAATAGGCCCTCCGTCATGAGTATCGTACGGCGATTTGAAATCATTTTTCGTTCTTTGACCTGAATGCACCAAATAGAAGCTCTCATTTAATTTCACCTCACCGATGTTTTTGTTATTGAAAGTGTTATTGTTATTTATGTGTTTGCTTATATATATATGATGTTATATATATATATATATATATATATATATATATATATATATATATCCTTGACGACATTGTTGTTTCTCAGGCGCATAATACTAATAATATGTATTACGTTGTTTGTTGTTATAAACCTTGGGATGCGTCGAATCAGGTAGAGATGTTTGTACTGACGTTTTGACTCATTGAGCCATAATCATGGTAACAACCCTCAAACTTTGGTAATTAAGCAAACGTCATTATAAACATCTCTATCCGATTCGGCGCATCCCAAAGTTTATAACAACAAACAATCGTAATACATATTATTAGTATCACATGCCTGAAAAAGAATAGTGTAATCAAGGATATCAAAGCTCTCATATAACAGTTATATTTGCCAGTTGTATATTATAAATCTTGTATTTTTTTGTATATCGATATATACTCTATGTATGGGTGAAATTTTTTTTTCGAAAGTTAAAATCTTCTGAAGAGATCACATTTTCCTCTTTCTTGAACAAACATTTATAAGATTTTTTTTTCATATAAGATTCTTTGTTTTGAAATTCCAACTCATAAGAAATAAATCTGCAGAAACTTTTCCGATCGACGATAACGTTTCATCATTTAGAAACACTTCTAATCTATAAACAGAAATAAATTGATGATAATAGATGAAATTTTTTGATAATATTGTAACCTTATTGTAGGTGCAATTATCATTGTGGGATACAGCGGGGCAAGAAGATTACGATAGATTACGCCCGTTGAGTTATCCGGATACAGATGTATTTTTGCTTTGTTTTGCGATCGATCGTCCTGATTCACTGGAGAACATTAACGACAAATGGCTTCCAGAGGTGAATTTATTCTAATGAAATTATTGATTTGATTTGGGTCTTTTTTTTTCTCGTCCGAAGTACACCGAATCGCTTAAATATGTAGCGAGTGGAATTGAAAATATTTTATTGGCAATTGCTCAATAATTATTTCGCTATGTAAAATTACTCAGTGAAATGAGCATCTATCATTGCCAGCGCAAATATTAATTTCTTTTCCGATTGAATACGATTCAATTAAATTGTATTCAAACGGAAAAGATTTCTTGATATGTAGCATTTTCAAAATCTAATAACATATAAGTTAATTCATCGAAGAAAATTTTCTTTATCATTTTGCAAAGGAAGAAGTGATAAGCTGATATTGGTTGGTCTAGTATTGAATGGCATCTAAACAGGTATTGAAATCTATATAAGATTTTCAATCTATATAAGCTTACCAGCTTTTCATGATAGATGATGAATAGAGGAACTCACAAACATTTCCGGGAGTATCTGTTTGAGCTTTGGTTATGCGAAAGCGCAAAAAAATTCACTCTCTTACAACTTAGAAACAAGCTGGTTATTGGGAAGAAAATCTGTTGTCGTAATTTGTAGCTGCCAAAAATGTTTTTTTTTTTGCTGCGTGCAGAAAATGCAAGAAAAAAAAAGAAGAGAAACGTATGCATAAGTTTTTTTTTTTTTTT
>JAARMF010000339.1:8163-27575 GCA_022844705.1 Toxascaris leonina | reverse complement strand
CCCCCCCCCCCTCTCCCATCCTCTCCCACACATTTGTATTAGCTTATATTCTAGCTTCCTAAAGTATTTTTTATAACGTAATTAATTACATCTTAAACAATGGGTAATTTTTTCCCGAATAACCACCGACGACGTTCGAAAAGTTAATGCCGTTATTCAGAATGCCGGCATTAGTTAGTGCTAAAAATGCTACAAATTAAAATAGAGTATTTGATACGTAACCCTCAAAGGTAAATGAAAGATTTGACGACCGTTAAGAAGTATGAAGAACGTAGTCGAAGCTTCTTTGTGGTACAAGACGTTGTTCATCTAAGCGTAGGAAAACCTCTTCAGGCTATGTTTTCCAATGCTCAGATGAGATCAGAGCAGCAGATTATGGAGCATAACTTGGCCTCATTTTTTCCATATCTGATGAAGAATATAGAAAAATATAAGCAATAGGATCATCATTATTCAAGCTTTTGTGTGGCAAAACTATAATAGCCGCGAATTCTGGAAGCAGCTTCACCATTGATAGCGGAATCTCGAATGGCCTAATGACTATCCACCACGTTAATAGAAGATATTTGAAATCTTGTTGCATTTCTTCATCCCAAAAAAATGAAAAATACTTCAGGATCCCTAGATCGATATGCGCTTTTGCGATTTAGACCATCATATCAATTGAGAGCCAAAATATAGCGAAGTGCTCAATAATATAAAAGTGTGAAATTTTAATCACTAGTCAATTTGTCATTGTTATTGAGTAATGGAGAAACTGAGTGACCAGGTTGGCTGAATTATGAAAGCACATATTAATCTACCAACTGTAGGGCAATTTCGTTGTAACACCATACCCGATAGGTAATAGGCGATAGGATACATTTAGGTCATAAATTTTTTCGGCACTTGAAAATCTGATTAAACAAAAAAAAGCGCAAACAACTGTAGGAAAATTGCTGATCCAATACCACTTTTATAGCATACACAGAACGTGAATAACGGAAACAACATTTATAGATTATAATTACCCATCGGTAGAGTCGTTTGAGTTACGCGAATTAAAACTTCCCGAAGGGTAGGTAGATGCAGAGATAGGGAGCTGCGAAGAAGGGAGGAAAGTCGTTGGTGTTTTTTTTTTTGGCGAAATGAAAGTAGCGAAAAATTCTGGAGTTTCATCCAATGAAGTCACTTATGAAAGAGAGGCTGTCATACTGTCGTAGCCTGAAATTTCGGCTCGGTGGTCAACTTTCCCCGGAAAATTCAGCAAGGATTAGCCGCTACAGCTAAACAAACATCCGCTTCTAATAAAACCTTAGCAGTCAAATTTTCGAGAGGTAGCAGTAATGATGCTTCAGTCAATTCATTCCAGCTCACTCCAATTGCTCTTGTTCATGAAGTCAGTGCTATTAGAGGCAATATGGAAGAGTGAACTTGTAAAATGCGCCAGCAATATTTCAAAAAAATTTTCAGCTTACTCTGTTTTCATTAATATGCAAAATAGTCGCTGCTAACAATACTAGTTGCTTGTATTAGTGGGCCGTCGTATAAACAATTTTGGTGAATTTTGTCAACTTGTAAAATTATGAGCTTCTCAGTCGCTGTCTTTATAGTACAATTCCCATTTCGTTTATTACTTTTCAAATTGATATAAAATTCACTAAACGCTCAACCAAAATAAGTTATGAAAATTGCATCCCAATGTATGCATTTTGCCCTGTTACAAAATGGGTTTTCCTCTTTTTTCTTTTTTTTTTCTTTGCGAAAATGAGCTCCACTGCTTGGGACTTGCTCTCAGAACGGAACATGAAGCAATAAATCACAAAGTGTCGGCAAATTAAGGGTTACTTCAGTGAAATAATTTGCTTTTCATGCATTTACTTTTTTGCTTTCATTTGACAATTTCTTTTTTTTGCTTAATAATTTATTACAACGCATCCACGTGAACCCTTATAAATTGCTATTGCATTGACATGGTTGTGCTTGCTACGCATGCAGACACACACATTACAAACAGTCGAAAGCGATGAAACTAGAGAATTTTTCATGAATTTTCCCTCTTATGATCGACTATCTTCAAGATCGGAGCGTACTCTCAAGTGCGGTTTAAACGCCGACGCTAGGAGACAAGTCTTCGTGTACCTAATTTCTCTTATTGTTTAGATATACCTTCGAGACTTAAAAATATACTTAAGTCTTATCATATTCCTTCCTAGAAACCATGCTATACAATGATATATTATTGGTGGAAAAGCTGTATGCACATGAATTTATTGCATAAATATGTATGTAAATACGCACTCCATGCATATTTTTACAATTTTTGCATATAGCAACCAACCGTGCGGCATAATGTTTAGTAGAATGCTGAAGGGGATAGCCCTTTGCTAACGCTCTGGTAGCGAACATATTTCCGGAATGCAGATTACTTTCGTGCTAGAGAACGAGCAGAGACGCGTTCTTCGAAGTCGTTTCGCTATGGTCTCTTCTTATTTCAAATGCTTCTTTCTAATATAATCGTTCCTATCGACGAGCGGGATGTTCTGCTACAATAAGAGTTGATACACTTTTCGAGCAGAAAATTAACGTCTTCCTTATATTCATAATCGGTATTATTGAAGATACGTCATTATTGTCCTTCTGTGCCAATTGTTTTGGCCGGTTTGAAAAAGGACACGAGAACAGATTGGGAGCATCCTGGACGATTGATGCAAACAGAGAAGAAATTCGTGACGGTAGAGCAAGGTTCATGCCTGGCGCAAATGGTTCATGCAGAGGGATATTGTGAATGTTCAGCGAGAACATGCGAGGTTACTTCTTTATAATTAAATAATCAAGTCATATTTCTCTCGTAGAAATGTATAGATATATCAGAGGAGTTCTATAAAAAACTGAGTACATCCTATTAACTACTTTTTATTAATTGAAACATCAGAAATTTTTCTTAAAGCAACAAAATATTGATAAATTTTTTGAAGTGATATAAGGTAAGCGCAAAATGAAGTTGTGGGACTTTCGACTATTGCATCATAAAAGATCCGTTTAGCTAAGCTAGCCCTTCAGCATCAGAATTCGCTGGTTTGTCGAACATTTTCCATCCATTTCAATTAAACTACCACATCTGAGTTGAGTAATGCTTATTACCATTGCAAATGATGCTTATTGTCTTTCCATATGCAATATCTTTTTGAAAATTTTCTTTTAACTCCTTAATTCCATTAATTTTCGCTAAGATATTCGATAGTGAAAAGTAATGCTCCAATGGTAATGAGCAATATTTCAACTCATATTTTGTAATTTTTATGAAAATGGCTAGAAGATTTTCGATAGAGAGAAGAATTCTGAAGTAACGATGAGAGAGTTAACTAAACGAGCCTTTTATGGCATAATGGTTGAGCAATAATCTATCTAGCTATTGCATATTCTTTCCGGTAATATCGCATCGAAATACTTTATTAAATTTTGAGAGACCTACATATCTTCGAATATTTCGAAAATTTTTATGAAAATTTTTATAAAAAATTCAACTAACAAATTTTCTTTCACATAATAAAATGCAAAACACAAAATCTCAATAAAAATCTTTTTCAGGGTGTTCGCGAAGTTTTCGAGAAATGCACTACGGTTGCTCTGAAGAATTCATCGAAAATGGGAAAGAGAAAACGATGTAATCTGCTGTAATACGGATCGAGCACTTCACCGCTTCTATCAGTCCTCTCTTGTGTTGATCATTCGAAAATGTCGATGAGCAATTGGGTGCTCTTAATTCTATTCGTTTATTTTTGACTCTTATAATAGTGTCAAAAGCAACGAATAAAAAACGTTTTCAAATGAGTGGCTATATTGAACTCAGATTTGTAATATCAATTAATATTTACATGAAATGTTCAACATTTTTTTTTTTTTTTTTTTGCTAGAATAACTTGGAAAAAAAGATATTTTTGTTGGTATTTGACGTGTCGTCTAGTGCGAAGATATAAGAAATGCGAATAATAAAGATATTTATGTCAAAATAAAGATATTTATGTCAAAATAAAGATATTTATGTCAAAATAAAGATATTTATGTCAAAATAAAGATATTTATGTCAAACATGTCAAAATATAAAAAAAAACTATTGAAATGAAGAGGGAAAAAAGAAGAAATTGTTTTTTTTTTTCCAAACAATTTCAACAAATTCTTTTTTTTTTTTTGTACTTGGATGGAAAAAAAATAAAACGAAAACAAGCATGCGAGAAGAGAAAGAAGAATTTATATACATCGGAATTTTAGTGCAATCGCTCGATATATCATACTCTTTTGCTTTGTTCTTCCTTTTATTTTAATTAAAAGATAACAACGCTAAACGCCATCCATAATGTTATTTTATTTCACTTATCATCGTTTATATGCATTCCGAGATAGATTATATAAGCGTTTCTTTTT
Organism: Toxascaris leonina; assembly: GCA_022844705.1. Classification (NCBI taxonomy): domain Eukaryota; kingdom Metazoa; phylum Nematoda; class Chromadorea; order Rhabditida; family Ascarididae; genus Toxascaris; species Toxascaris leonina. The sequence goes on along the minus strand of JAARMF010000339.1, from coordinate 23,171 downwards.
TTTTTGCGATTTTCTTATGAAATTCACATATTTGGACTTTATATTGTGCGAATCCATAGTCAATACGTGTTATTTGCTAAATGCAATAATCGAAACGATCCATAGTAATTAATGTAAAAGAATCTCAGAAAAATTCCAACAATTTCGCCGAAATTTGAAATATTTTGTAAAATGAATTGCTATCCTATCTCTCGAATCTCGAAGCTATGGTACTCTTCTATTTGACAAATCAATATTTACTTTTTACTATTTATTTTCTTAGCTTTTTCTTGCAGCGAAATTTTAGCCATTCCTTTAACGAATAGATCGTCATTTGGCGCTCTTAACGATGGTAAATAGCAAGCAAATTTTTTTTTTTTTTAAATAAATTAATCGAATAAATGATTCATTAATTTTGAAAATCTATAGCAAATATTTTGAGAATGGAACGGATATTCTTCTAGTAGTTTAAAGCGAAGAAGAGACGGATGAAGGAGAAGAGAAAGTTGTTGTTCGCTGTTTTTTTTTCTTTTTTTTTTCCTTTCGTATTCGAAATATGCAAGTCAAAAAAAAAAAATTTCTATCCTTGCTGAACATTTTCGATTGTATTTGTGATGCGATCTTATTTGACGTTTAGATGTGAACGTTATTTTGCTTTTAAATGCCTTTTTCCTCATATATGTGATTTATCGAATTCAATTCGTTAACGAAATCTTTTGCTCATCATTTTTAATTATTCACTTAAAACAACAATGAAGCTTTATTTGATGCAATAATTCCAACATAATTAGTCACTCTATGATGCGTATTGACGAATTTATTTGTAATATGAATGCGATCGCCGATTTATAATCGAAATTTGCGCTAATATAATTTATTTAATAAATGAGTGGAAATTTTTCCTTAATACTCAGCTCAAGTCATTCAGCTATGAAGCTTAATCGGTTCATTATTGAAAGTAATATGGGCTAAATTTTATGCCAGAAAAATTTGCTCACTGAAATAAGCATTATAATTTCAATTAAACCATTATTAAATAAACATGTCATCCAGCGATCAATAAATATGCGCTTAGTTAACTTTTCTAACTCCTAATTTAGAGACTAGATAAAATAGCTGCACGTCTTATATATTTTCATCCGAGTACCTCATGACCGTTGTTTTTGGAAGCGGTCTTTGCTATTGCTGGTGGCGCTAGATGCACGAGCGGCATAAAACGCAAGTTCTTAAGCGGAAGCGGTGAAGCGATAGTGCACAAAGAGCGGCAATGTTTTCAATGAAACATTCGCAATTTGTCAGTGAAATAGCTCAGTTAACGACGAAATGAACGCGTAATGCATTGACCGTGCGGAGGAAGATTTCGATACTGTGAAGATGATTGGAGTGTATTATAAAATGGAAACATCCGATATCCGAAGGAATATTCATGTTGTTGAAAGCTTTTTTTCTTAGCGGTGCTTATTGATTGAAGATTTGAAGAAGATTTTCATCGTTCGCAGAGTTTTCGAAGAAATTTAATGAATTCTTCGTATTTTTTTCACTTGCAAATTTAATAGCTCTACTCAGTGAGTGTAAAATTTCGAAAAATGATCGATCTAAAAACACTGTTTTTTTACTTTCAAAAGAATCCTTTGCGATCATCATTAAACGAAGAGGAGTTGACAAATATTGTAATAATAATTATTTCACGTATAAATATTTAAGAAATGATTAGATGAAAGCATAATTGATACAATACGAGAAATATTGATGCGCATTTTTGAGTATCATATTTCTATCAAAAGCAATTAAAGAAATGATTCCGGAAGGGGTTATTCAATTCGTTATCTGATCCTTTAGATTTATTGTGAAAGTTGCAAGTAAAATTAATACTATGATTGAGAGATGGCAAATGATTTCTTATGTTGTGGATAAATCGGCTGAGTTTTCTCATCGGTGCACAAATTTTTACCATTTGACGAGTAAATGAAAGCATTCAATATAAGCGATGCATATAGTAAGCCAATTTTAAGCTAATAAAATTGTAGTAAGCTAATTTTAAGCTAACAAAACTAAGCTAATTTTAGTAAGCTAATAGTAAGCTAATTTTTAAGAAAATCTCAAACTATGCTACGTACTGCGCCAATGTTAAAGGCCTTTCTCTTCCAAGACTCACAATGTTCGAAATTTCGAAATGCTTTAAAATATTATTTATAATCATATTCATTGGCTTAACGCCTGCTATGTTATCGTTGTTATAGCTTATGATCGTCACTTCCTACTGAGCGCTTCTTCCTTAGAAAAGTTCGATAGAAAATTGAACCACTGCCGACAACCAACTCATTTTTACTACTTCGTATTCTTTTTTTTGCGCTCTATAAAAAAAAGCCATTGAAACGATGAAAATATTGATAGCGAAGCATTTTTAATGTGGCGTGAAAAAAAAAAGTTAGTAATTATGTCGTATTGAAAGAATAAAGCATAGATTTTTACAATTTATCGTGAAATTTTCATTATTACATAAAATAATTTGCATTTGTAGGAAAATATTCTTGAAGAAAATGAAAAAAAAAATGTGGCAAACTAAAGGTAAGCTAACATCATAGATTGTATGATGCGTTTCGCGTTCCATACATTAGTTCAAATTATTATCAGTCATTGATAATGTCATTTGATTTTTGCACCCATTGTTTACGAGTCGTTCTCTTGTTTAACTTAAGAGCGTATAAATTTCTTACCATCATTTCTATAGGACGACACCATCCACAATATTCACTATTTGATTTTAATGCATCTATAGTGAATAAACTATGCAATTGCTAAGGAGAGATTAAATTTTTAAGTAGAAATTTCTTCCACAAATGAATACTAATTAATGCAATCAATAGAAATACGCGTTAGAATTTAGAAAATTCATAGAAAATCTGAAATTATTTATGAAATTGAACATAAAATTTGCAGTGGAATTTTTAATTTTTGCAAAGCTTCTCATAATCCATTCGTACTGCGCACAATTCAGCCGTATTAGTTTGCTAACGTTGAAAAACGAAGAAATAGTTGCATTAGTGCAATACTCAACTTTCTGGATTGTTCTACAATTTCAAACAATTTGAGCTTTCTTTTTTTTGTATTCTTTTTTTGTATTATTATTTTTTCTTCTTTTTGTATATTACCCTCTTTAAACATTTGTAAAGTTTCTGAAATTATGCGTCCATATCGATATTGCAATTCTTTTTCAAATGCCCAACATTTTAATGCTGTTTGAAAATGAAATGCTCGAAACATTAAGCGCTAATTCGATGCCGAAAATTTTATCTCAGCAAGAAATGATAATATGCGCCGCTCATTCCATCTGATTTTTGCGCAATTTTCCAACTCTCTTGCACTTTCCAACGACACGCATTCGTATGAGCTCTATTTCAATGACAAAAGTATATTTTCAATTGATATCCCATAGAGCTTTTTTTTCTATTTTTCTCCCATATTCCTTTATGATCGTCGATCATTGTTACAAAATTTATGACATAACAACGTCTAAATGCCTACCTTTTGAGGTAGAAATTGCTGCCGTGTACATTGATGCTTTGAGCCACGCCTCCTAGTGCATCTTTTCAGCACCACCCAGTCTGCGTTATAAAAGTGTTATGTAAAAGTGGAGCTGTATATTTGTAGTACTCTCATCGTCTTTCAATATCTCATTGTTCATTTATGCATTCGATTTTTTTTTTACTTCCGCAACGTTGAAACTTCGAAATGAATTTTATACTCAGCAAATTTCATAAGAAAATGGTGAGAATTATTTTATCGATAAGTTGATAGTTTTCTTTGCAAATAACAACTACTATTCCTTCAAATCTATGCCACAAAATAATCTTTTAGATAAATGATCGTCGGCAAAGAAAGAATTTTAGCATTTCACGTCATCGTTGCTTAATTTTTATTTATTATTTCCGATTGGCCTTTTTTAGTTGTTATTGTTACACATTTTGATGAGAGCATTGATTTATTTGCCTTAAGTTTATTGCATCGGCGAAAATATGCGATCAATTGAGCACCTGAGAATCTTCATATAGAAATCAAATCTAATTTAGTATTATGTGCAAATTCTATATATTCGCGCATTAAAGTTGAAATGCGATATGAGAAAATACAATACATCACTTAAGCGGGAATTTACGATGGATCTTGTTGTACAAGCACTCGGATATTTCAATACGAATGCAACGAACGTTGTAGCTTGTGATTCATTGCCATCGCCCTCTCCATTCAAACAACAGCTATTACAGAAACGCAAAAATGTTATCGGGTGAGTGCGAATGTCATGCAGTTACAAACAATTTGAGTTTTCTTTTTTTTTGTAATATATTACCTTCGCCAAGCGTTTGTAAAGTTTCTGAAATCACATCGATATTGCTTAAAAAATTGATGATGAATATGGGAAATAAAATACATCACATTTCCGGTCTTGCTTGATGTGAACTTCAACGCAACTCTCGACAACATCATTGTGATCACTATATTTCAACTCTCAAGGAACATTGATAATCTCGTTGAAAAATTCGAAATCAGCGGAATTTTTTCGCTCGGCCATTTTGGCTGATGATTTTTCAACGCAAACCATTTGCATCTAACTTAAAAAAGTGCAGTGTTAAACGTTTTGAAATAAAATAAATGCATGCTCAAACTTGAAGCATTTTGGAGTTTAGTTACACTATAGGTTTGCTGCAATTCAGTAATTTTAATACATTGGCTTGCTTGCCTAATTGAACCGTATCTCAAAAGTGATGCTGAATGAAGATGCAGATTTTTGAGTATTCCTAAATGATTGCAACGATGTTATTTTGCAGAAGTAAATGCCAAATTTTCTACGAAGAAAATCCGGTTGCAGTTTCGAGAGCATCCATGCAATATCTATTCGATGAGACTGGACGCAAATATATCGATTGCATCAGTAATGTTCAACATGGTATGCCTCTATGTGGACGCCCGACTATCGCAGAGCGCTACTTACCTACAAAAAAAAAAATGCTATTTAGCTTTTTTTTTTTTATAAGGCTTGTTGTCCGACTATAATAATAGTGAAAATTCGCATGAGAGAAAAGGCGATTTCGCAATGCAGTGGAATGGAAGCGTAGAGCTAGAAATCATTGCGAAGTTTTAGTGCAACTAACGGCAATTGCGTGTGTAATTGATGACTGCAATATTACTGCAACTATGTATGCTTTTTGCAGTTTTTTTTTTGATTTACGGCTTCAAAAAAAAATTGTACTCGGCTCTTTTATAAACAGCTATCAAAAAGTATTAATACGGTTGCAAAAATCGTATAGCCGAATCTTGTGTGAAGAGATTCTTTAAAAATTGAATTACAATGACAACGAACGGAAGACTAAGAGATTTGATTGCAGTTGGGCATTGCCATCCGAAAGTTGTCGATGCAGTTTCAAAACAATTCGCTTTATCGACATGTAATGTTCGCTTTGTTAGTTCAAAGTTGACCGAATGCGCAGAAGCAATTCTTAAGACATTACCTGGACTCGACACTGTACTCTTCTGTAACTCGGGGTAAGCCTCCATATAGCCTATTAAGGGCCATTTCAATGCCGATTTCGGTTGGAAAATTTATTACACTTTGAGCTCGTTAATAATCAATGAATAAGGTGAGGTATTGCGTTGAGCACAAATGCACCTTCGGATCTATAATATTCCGATTTTTTTTTCAATATTTAGCTCTAAGAATTTCAATTCCGCTGTTCTTCGACTTGATGTTTTCTCTATGAGAGATCGATTGTTTTCGTTGATACGAACGTTTCGAATTTTCAACGCTCAGCTATCTTGCTCTTATATCTAGCGCAAGTGAATATTATTGTAGATGTGCAAATACTTCGAAGTGTTTGCTCGTCCGTAATAGAGTATTTCCGAAAGGGTTCGATCATTACCCTGAGGAATCAACATTTTTCATAAAAATAAAGGACGTCTTTTTTATCATATAGATACCATTGTGCTTTGTATACTTCTAATACTCTTGTAGTCATTTGTTGAGGATATTTTCAGTTTCATTTCGAGGAGGAAACTTTTATGAAATCCACTCATATATATTAGCTATCGATTAGCAATGCATATTTTCGGTTTTAGAATATTATACAACACCATTAAATATACTAAATAATCGGCAAAGAGAGCCATATAACCATACAAATATTACTCTAAGATATATAATGTAAAATCTATTGATTTCATGGTCACTAGAATGAAGCAATCGAGCGATGAAATCAAATCAGTGCTAAGTATCAATGTTTCGCTCAGAGTTAATAGTTTTTGCAGGTCTGAGGCTAATGATCTCGCATTACGACTTGCTCGTGACTTCACTCAACATCATGATGTTATCGTTCTCGACCAGTAAGTGTAATAACTTTGGGCTATTTTTAGAAAGTTTTATTTGTTTGCTTTTTTATGTTGGTAATTTTTGCAAATTTGTTTGTAAATTTATAAATTGTGAAAAAAAAATTTGCAAATCCATTTGCTTTGACGTATTTGTTGACCGAAAAAAAAAGTTCGTTTTTTTTTTGGAAATTTGTTTTACTCAACAACGCTAAAAGAATAGCGAAACAAATTGCTTAAGAGTTAAATTTTCCATGTATTATGGGCATCACTAAACTCTAGGCTAGCAAATTATTCGAAAACGTGGCAACTTTTTTAAAAAAAAAAAGAAAAGAAAAAGTCCAGCAAAGATGCAAATTTTACGCAAAAAAATTTCTATCAGTTGTGAAAAAAAGCGTTGAATATTTTCGCAAATGCCAACGGCAACTGCATTTTTCAATTTTCTTGAATTATAACTGTTTCTGAGTTCTGCAAGGATCGGCTTACTTTTTTCACAGCTGTCAATCATTTCGAAACTTAATTATGCCTCCTACTTGTGTGTTATATGTAAATTTTTCGTATGAGATCTTCATCGCCCAGCTATGCTTCTATACAATTTTGCGATGATTTAGTTACACATGTATGATTTAAAGTAGAGAATTCAAGATCTATGCTATTTAGCAGAATATTATAGCGCTTATCATGGCACAGTTACGACAACAATGGAAATGAGCCCATACAAATTCGATCATGGATGTACCATAAAGCAACCCGAATGGGTGCATGTTGTGAGTTGGCCGCTTATATGACCCTGTTGACGTGCAATCATCAATAGCAAATCTTAATTGTGTTGTTTTGCGAGTATATACGAATCTTTATAGAGGACAAAGTAGATGCATACTGGAGAGAAGAAATGACATCAGCTAGAAAGCTGACAAATGACGCTGGTTAAAGCAAGTGAGATGATGGCTGTAATATTAGGAAAAAAAATTTTTTTTCATAAGCCTTAAGCAAGATATAAAACTAGATATTGTTTCGCGTTTTCATATCAACGCTCGCATTATTGAACAATCGTCTTCTAATCTACACCACTGATGCCAAATCGATAGATGCAGCAGCTAGTGAGCAAAAATGCCTTTCTATGACGATTGCAGCTTGTGATTCGAAGCTTTTAGCTATAAATAAAAAGTCATAACCATTCAGTAGCCTTACTCAAATGTGAAAATAACTAATGTAGTCAGATGAATTCAGCAATTTGAAAACTTCCACGGAATTCTATTTCTTCGTTTAAAGTACACATTGCCTTCTAGAGGAAGGTAACAAAGAGTGGTGCTCGAAAGGCTACTGATTATAACCATTATCAAGTTCATTTGTGTCTATAATTTTCTCTTTTAAGGCGCCATGTCCTGACGTCTATAGAGGCTCGTACAAACTCGATGACGACAAATTACGTGACGAGAATGCGCTCAATGAAGCTGCACATCGTTATGCTGATGCAGTGTCCGATATTGTCAACACTGTTGGTTTTCTCGGAAGGCCATTCAATAAGCCTTTTTAATATTGAAATAGTTAAAGGGAGGGGATCAGCGATAGCATTTTTTTCCACTCCAATCCTGAAGGTTACTGGCTTTTCTATTTTCGACAATGGTCTTACGAGTTTCTTAGGAAAGCGGCAAATCATCAGGAACTGTTGAACAGTGCGATCGTTTGCTATTGCACTTAAATTTGTAGAATACGCTCGTTAATGTAATTGAGTCAATTTCTAGTTAAAGAATATAAATGCTTATCAGATATCGTAAAACCTTTATCATTCCAACAACTTAAAGACTTCCCAAAATTTTAAACGGATATGCAGTCGATGGGGCTTATTTCACAATCAAGTTTTAACAAACTTTTGGGAGGTGAGAGCACTGAAGGAATGCAAATTTGGTCATGTCGTGTTGCAGTGTAGAGAGGGTTAGTGAAGCATATGTTGTGCAGATAGTAACTAGGATGCACAGGTCAAGACGGAACAATTGCTATCACCTTGAAGCACACTACCTGAGTCGAATCGGGGAGGTACATAAATGAAACGAAACTCAGATCTAAGAAGCCCTGTAGTTGGATGGGAACTGTATTCTACTCATAACAGCTCTCAAGTTTTCATGAGAAGGCATAACGGAGCTGCGGGGAGTGAGAGGGGGGGGGGGGGGGGATGATTGTTTTGAGAAGAGACTTGTAACTGAGGCTTTATGGTGTATTCAAAAACACATGCATTTTAATTCAGCTGCAAAAGAACGGAAGGAAATTAGCCGCATTTTTCGCAGAAGCGCTTCAATCGTGTGGTGGTCAAGTTATACCGCCGAAAGGTTATTTCCGAGCTGTGGCCAAGTAAGTCAGATTAAACTTTTTTTTTTGATCTTGACAGCTCGAATCTTTTCATTCTTCTCTTTTCATAAACTGATTTCCGCTTATTAGCGGCCAGGTTCTTCTTATATTTTGTTTTGCTTCCTTCAAAAACAGCACTTTAGCCGATAAATAATAGCAAGTTATTTTAGTTTATCAACCTTCCCGGAGCAAGTCGAGAAAATAAGATGCCATATAAATGCTCTGTTTTCCATCTGTTTTAAGCGAGCTGTTTTAATGATTGTCGTAATTCGATGGAGAGAAGTCAGAATGGTGCAATTCGTAGCATTTAAGCAGCTGCTTTTTTATGCAAAGGGTTTTAGGTTGGTGTATAGAGACGAATAAGAGTTTCGTGGCAGATTTCTTATTTCGCAGAAATAAATCACCGAAAAAAATTATAAGTGAGGGGAAGGATTCGAAGAGGAAACAGAAGTTGCATATGAGATTTATCATGAATTTCAGGCATGTACACAAAGTTGGAGGTCTTATTGTCATGGACGAAGTACAAACGGGATTCGGTCGTATTGGATGCACATTTTGGGCTCATAAACTCAACGATGAAGGTAGTATTGTAGGATATTTTCTTGTGATGTCACATTGTTTCAGAAAGGCTCGTATCGGTTCGACGATCGAAATCTGCCCGAATAAAATGAAGTGCATATTGTAGTTGATAATAGTTAGTTGAGGGGTAAATAGCTATTGACTTTTGTAGTTTTGCAATTTCTCTCATCATATCAACAACTCATGTAGCATTGATAAGCAATGATGGAGCACAACGAAAGCATTGAATTTCACTGATGCAATTTCTTGCAGAAATATTCTTTCAACAAATTACAAATTCACTTTCTGCAAACACTCATTGCGGAAAATTTCCGATTTAAGTAATTAAGGCACTCCAACTTTTTTTTTTCAAAGAGCAATAGGTCAACGCCAAAGTAAATGTTGGAAAGTGTATTTTCATATTTTACGACTCTTTCCTCAATAAATTCTCGAATTGAGAGGATCAATAAATAGCGTTACCCGAATGAGTTTTGCATATGCAACTCTATAAAAGTACATTAAAACTTTATCTAAGGAATGAAAGATACCAATCTTGTCCCAAGGAAATATTTCACTCGTAATTTTACTCTCGTGAATTTTATAAGCAATAGTAATTTTGAAGCTATATGCTTTATGCCTGTGAAAGACAAGTGAGGATATAGCGATAATACTTTGCTGCTATTCAAATGATATGAGGACAATAATTTGCTTAATGCATGTATCTAAAGTATAGAAATCGTATGCTAAGGATAGTATTAGAGCCGAAATATCGGATGCAGCAAAGATTTTGCTTTTTATTGATCGACAACTAATCGAAGAATAAATTTTTGCAGATTTCATTGCCGATATTGTAACGATGGGAAAGCCAATGGGTAATGGCTTTCCGGTATCTGCAGTAGTTACGCGAAAAGAAATTGCTGACGCTCTAGGTGGTAAAGTTGGCTACTTTAATACGGTAATTTTATTACCGAATGTGTTTCGCCATTCCGCCCGAATTATTTCAAATAACGTTCCTTTTCTGGCACATACCTTTTCCTTTCCCATGGTTCTCTTATTCTTTTCAAATACATCTTTTCCGGCAGATAATTCCCTTGCTATGCATTTTGCAGAAATGACCTAAAAAGCTCGTTCTGACGACAACACATCTCAACTTGTATTTGTCTTATCGTCGAGTAATTTCAATTCGAAAACCACAGAAGCCGAAACAATGAGATTTCATGCCCGTAAATACTATGGACGTAAAATTACATTGATTTACTAAGATAACGAACAATGTTGTTTATTCAGTACGGTGGTAATCCAGTGGCATGCGCCGCTGTACTCGGAGTATTGAGCGTAATTGAGGACGAGAATCTTCTTATGCATTCGAAAATGATGGGCGAACTTTTCGAGCAGAAACTCAACCAACTGAAAGCTAAACACGAATGTATTGGTGATGTTCGGTGGGTCGCTGTATTGTTTCATTTCTCATTTTTTGTCATCATTATATGAGACATAAATAACACAGCTATTGCCATTATAGCACTTGAAAGCCACATATTGGTGCATTAATGTTGAAATGCAGGTATTCTTACATATAGGTAATCACTATCACAAAGGAATGATATGATAGCACTATTGATACTCACTGAGATAGCTAAATGAGAGAAAAATTAAGCTTAAACACTAGGCAATGAAATGGCCTTTGAGTTGAACAATCATTAATTCCTGAAAAAAAAAAGAGCATCAAAATTATGACAAATCTTGCAGCTGATTTCTTTACTTGTCACTATTCTCGTTAATGTGTCCATAAGAAAACAAACGGATAAGAAATATGCGCTTAAAAATTTTGAAACTATATCCACACATAAAAGCAAATTAAACTTTTAGTTGTTTTTTTTTCAAGGAAAAACATTTAGCTGAATAGGTGAAGACGTTTTCTCAACAGGAAAGCACGATTGCTCTTTTAGAGCACTTTTCTGAGAATATGTGGTATTAACAGCACCTCTCTAATTAAAATTTAGAAGTGGTAGAGTGCTAAAATTGGAACTCTATCAATGTTGCACTTCTTTTTTTTTCAGTGGACTTGGACTATTTTGGGGTATTGATTTGGTAAACGATCGCAAAACTCGTGAACCGGATACGAAGCTAGCGCTTGCACTCATTCTCAAACTGCGTGAAAAGTTCGGCGTTCTTTTGAGTGCCGATGGGCCATTTTCAAATATTATTAAGATAAAGCCACCGCTATGCTTCAACGAACATGACCTTAACTATGTAAGTTTCTGACCTTTACTGACCTTTACTATGTGAGATCAATTTTTTATGTGTTCTCTATTTCAGCCTTGTTCTGACCAAACATCTTGTTCGGGTTTTAATTTCTTCGGGAATCACTTAGAGAATCACTTGCGTCTCAACGTCTATGAAGGACTTAAAATATTCGGTCTTTTTAAAAGCGCTCTGTGAATTGCACACGGAAGAACAACAGAAGCAACATGCTCGTCTAGATGAAATACGTATAAGCGAAATGCCTCATAAAATGGGGAGAAACGTTTTGGGTGGAGAAATAGTCCATGTAGTCCAATGAAAGCTTTCGTATGTAATAGTTCCATAAAATGGATTCGCCAAAAAGTGAGGAGTGTTTCAACACTTTTTATTGCTCCTAGCTGGTTTACATGACCCATTTACAACCTCCAAAGACTCCGAAGAAAAGTGCTTGGTAGATGAACCATTAGCATAAAATGGAGATAGAATCGAAGAGCGCACGGGACAAGAGAGAGCCGAACCCGAAGCTTTCGCTATCTCGCTTAATATTTCGAGTACGTAGCTGTTTTCGGGTCTGTTACCTCCTGTGCGCTGTCTCTGTCTCTTTCGAAGCACTAAGGACGTCTTCATACCGTTGTTAACCGCACATATAAGCAAGCAGCCATGGCTGAATGCCATGCTCTTACGATACACACTACGAGATGTTCTGCAATGAATTTCGCGAAATTGCACAACTGATGCTATAACCCACCAACAATGACTTCCATCGCTCCTTAATTCCCGATCCCACTAAGAACAAACAATTGTTTATTCAATTTTTGGAGGGCACATCTTCCTCTCTTCGCGCTCCCTGCCTTCTCTCCCCCTTCCTCCTCACCCATTAGTGAGAAACAATAAGGCGATGACGCACTCCATTACCCAAGCGGAAAAAAAGCATTTTATGCAGATATTCAAAAAAAAAAATTGGCCTTTTTTATTTCTTGAGCTTATTCTTTTCTTCTCAGCTTTGTGCTTCCTCTAACATCACGATTGTTCAAAATGAATTACGCTTAAAATGCATAGAAATAATGTAAATATCGCAACCTATCTCACCCAGTGCAGAAGTTACGAAATGATCCGGGACAACTGTAAGTGTCCGAGATGTGATGGCTGCAAATTAGCAGGCTGACTACGACAAAGGCGATAAAATATCTGAGAGTACGACATGAAGCTGAGCACACTGAAGTGATAAAAGCAATCTGCGATCAGAAACGATTCGTAGAATGAAACATGCCGTTAACAATGATTGAGAATTCGTAGCGCCAGTCCTACAAAAGAGCTCAGGACAGCGTAGGAAAAATGACATAAAGATTCTGCAAAGGCTGACGACTGTACCCAGTACGTTCGTTCCTCAGCCAGGCTTTTCACGAGTATTCAGTTGTGCTGAATCCCGGCTCGTCCCCCGAAATTCCCGAGTAGGTATTTTGCCCGCATTTGAAGGGACCATTGGAAGAGATCAAGAGGAATATTGCAGCAGAAATGAGTGCATCCGTTTGAGCATCCGTTACAGTTGAAATTCGAAGCGGAAGATATATCAATGATTACTAATTGCTGCAACGATCTGGTACGTTACAGGTGGATCGTGTAGTATGCATTTTTGGATTTAAAGGACTGAGGTATAAGCACTGATGAGAAGCCGACTGACTCTGACGCAAAATATAGTGCGCACTTTTTGAAAATGAGTACAAGATAGTGCACGCTGAAAGAGGAAACATAAATTGTGAAGAGATAACTGCAATAAACGGCTCAGACAACAAAGATGTTGGTGCATCTTTCCGCTTTGACGACGACATTTTTAATTCGATGAAGATGAAACTAATGGTTTCGAGAAAAGAGATTAAAAAATTGGCCTTGAGATGCGATTTCTAAAAGGACTGAGCTGCAGCTGGTGCTGGCAAGTGATCTGAAGGTAACCGGATATCACCCTAAGGTCAGTGCACCAGTAAGAGTCACCCGGAAGTTCAGGAGAACACAGCCGATGGCTGAACAACCATCTAATGTCTAGGCTGAATTTAACTTGAACGGTTTAGCAATGGTTACCACTTCAGAAAAGAAGGAAGCTGCAACTTATCTTGTCATCTTTAAAAAATATGATTTATAAACGCATTTGCTTGATGGCTGGTATATGTATTGTTGCGAAAAGAATATTCTCTGCTTTTTCCAATCTCACTTTCCAATTCTGCGATGCATTCCCCCCAGTTATACTTCATGCCAATAAGATCCATTAAGGTTCAAATGATATAAGAATTTCAACTGACCTTTGACATTTCGACCTCTGACATATTGTTGCTTTCCTACATGCGTTTTGTTTGCGTTTGGAAACTTACTCTTTTCAATTGAATGTCGTCTACATTNNNAATTGAATGTCGTCTACATTTGAAAATGGGTGATGGCTGTCTAGTTGATTTGAGGATACGGCAAGTTTCTGGGGTTGCGACGGCCGAGAAATGAGCGTAAGCAATCTGCCTTAGTGACCTCAACCCATTGACAATTGCTCCACTTCGTTTTTAACGAAGAAAATACTGATTTTGTTGTGGCGTTTGTGTCGGTGATTTTTCAAATCTTTTCAGCGATTGACCACACTATTCTGAGGGTTTTTTCTTTTCGTTCTACTCATTAGCATTATGATTATTTCTATCCTGTTCATTTGTATCAAGAAAAACCCGAGATACAAAATGTATTCGGCATTATCACTACTGAACTTTTGTGGCCAAAATACTAGATAGAGTATTCTAGCAAATCTGAAAGCAAATGTACATTTTTAGGCATAGTACACTAGGTATTTTGAAAGGTGGCGGAAGTATAGTACGGTGCCATTTTCGAGGAAAGAGTACAGGTATAGACTTAGGGTACCTGCCGAAAAATTTTGGTATAATAGCATCACTAATCGGAATAATATAAAACATTTATTTCAGACGGTGGACGCCATCGACTCGGCCTTGCGTACACTGACTGATGAATGAACCGAAATCCTCGCCGCATTAACACTTCCGTTCACTTGTTAATTTCATTGTTCGCCTTTTCTATCTCTTCATTTCTTTCGACAGTCATCTACCCAACATTTGGATGCCAAGAATTTGTTCCCCCCAAATAAATATCAGACATCAGCGAATCTCCTTCGATACTTCAAAAAACACTGCTCAACAAACGTGTCAACTTCCATCGGCTCAGATAGTGCTCAACATTAAAAGCGATAACGTCTCGTTATTGCACTATGTTATTGTTACTGACCGCTTTCACTTTCATTGCATCGTTTGTCGTTTCATATCAATTGATAAGTAGTTGATAAAGGTCGCTCAACTTGGTGGTTTATTCAGAAACGTAAAAGGTAAACTTGTGATTGCGTTGTTGGTCTATACACTCATCAACGCTACACCACAGCATGCTTAACATCCTTCAAGTAATCTCTTCACGCGCACTCTACCCGACAATCTCTGCAGTATTCTTGAAACACCCTTTTCATGGCATCTAGTTGGCTCCTATCACCC
>JAARMF010000338.1:63069-81856 GCA_022844705.1 Toxascaris leonina | reverse complement strand
CTGAAGAAACGCTATAAAAAACGGCTCTTTGCAGTTCAGAAAGATCGCTCTATTAACTGAACGTATATATATATATATATATATATGTATATATAAGTACCTACACACACGCGCATCGAGGGCAACAACAGGAGAAAGGCACCCACAGCACGTTACACAACACAATCGCGCAAAGAAGCACACACACACAGACAAACATACGCTCATAGACACACACATACTCTACATAAGAATGTAAATATACGAAAGCGCGCAAATACGGAAAAAAAAACATGACGTCATCAGAGAGGGTAAGCCGAACAACTGTGCAACCAAATTTTGCAACTTCAAAAATTTATGTGGGCGGCATTTTTGGGCGGTTCACTCGTTAAATGAGAAAAGTATCATAAAAGCTAGAATAAAGAATACAACCTTAAGCTACCTGTTTTTTTATTGCAACAGCCAGCTCTTTTTGCACCGCCCTCATCAAACCTTAAGAAATGCTATAAAAAACTTCCGTTCGATTCAAATAGATCGCTCTATTAATTTCAGGAAGTGCAAAGTTCTGAACGAAAGATTGACGACATACGATGACAAACATCTGCGAAAAATACTGGATGCACTTTTCCTATTGCAGACTTTTCAAAATTGATAGTTCTTGTTCTGTTTACGTGATGGTATGAGGTTGTCAGAGGTGCATATAATGGCCCCCTCCACTAGATACTTGGACCGTGGTAGAGATGCTTAACGCCACGGTATGCATGTATTATGGACGTTTACGATATGGGCCATTTTTTCGCCGTGGACACCTAAGTTTACGTCATGAAAACGTGGAGCCCTGACGGTCCTTACCTTGAACAATTGGAGTACTGGCTATTTGCGCAATGGGCATTGGACCATTCTCATCATGGATACGCCTGGGAAAACCTATTCCCACACAGCAGATTTCGGCTACAGACGCTTAGTGAGTGGGTCATTTGCGCCGTGCCCACTTGAAAGAGGAGCCACTACTTGATTTGCGCCATGGCGTCGCGAGAAAAATTCTTCTTTTGTTCCATGCACTCATTTTTTCCCCTCGAATATTTATTCCTCATCGACACATTTGATGACAATACAAAATTTTATGCTGTAGAAACAAACCGATTTCTAAAACCTTTTTTTTGCGATAAATTTATACTGTTTGAAAGTGCATGCGACAATAAACTATGATGACTATCGAAATAAGCATTTATGGATAAAAATGCTCGCAAAGTCGAAATTAATGGCAAGTGGACGCAAACTTCAAAAACCAGTTTTTGTTTCTCGGAGTTTTGCAATGGCATCAATTCCTTTCCCACCTCCTCCCACTCTCCCTCCTTCCGCCCTCCCCCCATTTCTCCTAAAAAGTCGATAATTTCCATCGTTAAGTATAACGATGCTTCTCGTCTATTTGCAAAAATGTGTTCTCAACGAGCTACTTGAACTACTTGAAGTATTTGAGAATATTTCGACGCTTATTCATGAATTATTCGCGCCATTACACGAAATAATTGCATGAGAGTATTGCAATTGAATGTTTGTAAAACAATACGACAATCGTCGAGCACTTTGATATTTCAAACGAGATTCCAATTGCTATAGGGGGCGTCAATTTATAGTCATCGGTCGTCGACAATACAAATCACAAACGTAATGTACNAAACGAGATTCCAATTGCTATAGGGGCGTCAATTTATAGTCATTGGTCGTCGACAATATAAATCACAAACGTAATGTATTCAGTTTTGAATGAATGTTGAGAAAATATTCCCTCTTCCAATATTGAGAAGGTATACAATTACGCTGATTAATACTCAAAAAGAGTTTTACCCTTCATTATGCAAAAATTCTCATTCCTAATAACTGCCTGTGTCAATGATATTTCATATCAATGCACTTTATTTGATATTTTATGCAGAAACCATTCCGAAGTGCATCTCAAAGTACAGTCAGTGTTCCTCATGTAGTGTCATTTGTGCATCAAGTCACAAAGCTCAAAAAATTGCGCAGATGATTCGATAAATCTATGGCCATAACTCCTCTTAACACCGTTCTTATCATCACAAAGTCAAACATCGGTTTGCAGTACGGTATCCTCATCCAGAAGATTATGGATCAATACTAGCATCTTAAGCAGGTATCGTTGATTTCCACAGATTATGCACTCGAAACTGTTGAATAGCATAGATCACTTCGGAGAATTTTAGGCTGCACATCCAATCGCTAAACTTCTCTCCCATATTGGAAGAAACGTGTGAGGAAATCAAGTGAAGCCTAAGAATGGCGTAGATGAAAAGCATCACGACTAGTTCTGATTTCTATATCAATCTATAGCAGTTGATTCTTTCTAATTTAGAGCCATGGAATATAGATTAATAGAATGGATATTAGAAAACTGCAAATACAGACTAGTTCAATAATCTGTCGCCGTGCATCAGTATGCCTTGAAAATGTTTTATTATCTGCGGTAGATTGCGTTGTGAATTACGAATTAAAACGACTCATAGAATGATTGTTTCCTTGATTGAAACTTAGAACTGCGCTGACCCATATTATAATACAGTTTATTAATATGAAAGAGAATATAAAAAATGATATGGAAAGTGTCGGTGATTTCGATCTTTATAAAATTGAGTGTGCACCCCAATAAGCTTAGGTACATTCTAAAAAAGGACAAATGTAATTCGACAGAGTAGCTGCCGAAATGTGGATAATGTTGCTCGAAAAGTTGAAAAGAAGCAAGAAAGCTGTGAACGTGTCGCTCAGTGCATATATTTCACTACTCACCAAACCCTACAAGGAATTTCCTTAAAGTCGATTCACACGAGCAAAATATTGCACAGATAACATTGAATTTTTGCACATCCACCAGAAACAATGCTACGTTTAATGGATCCTGTGGAGGTACAAGCAAAAGCAAATTTATTGCACCTTTTTTCTGTATTCAATTCCCTCTATCGTTTTTCAATGAAGGACATATAATAGAAATAACAACCTTAAGAGAGTGTCAAAGGTGCTGGCAACGCTTGCAAATTTCATTCAACCAACCAATCACTCCTATAGATTATTACAAATCACCAATAGAACTGCGATATCAACAAGCACAAAATACATAAAACAATGCCTCCTTATCTTTAATTAGTTCAACCGGTCATATAAATCTATCGCAAAACTTTTTTTTTCTNATCTTTAATTAGTTCAACCGGTCATACAAATCTATCGCAAACCTTATTTTTCCGTGGCACTAGCGGTAGAAAAATGAATTGATTTAAAACGAATTTTACAACCATTAAATATCTGTAACTTGACAGGTTGGTGAATAGTTCTATAGCAGGTATGGTGCATGTTGTGCTCAACATCTCTGGTAACTCCAAGTATAGCAACGCTAGGCTCGAGACTACCCCTTCGGTATGATGCCATCCTAATGCACTTTTGTGTGTGAAATTCACCGAAAGCGCATAAAAATATGCCATCAATGATCAACAATATTGGATGGTAGTGGGTAATCCAGCTTAGCTGTATACATCTGTGTTGTGTGCGTCAAGCTAAGTCAACTAGCAACGAAGGGGGGTGAGGCTGAAGCTTGAAAACAGCAACACCTGATGTCATATGCCAGATTTGCAGCCTAAAATATTTACTGCCTTCAGTACAACGAGCAATAAAATTTTACATTCTTAGAGTTGTCCTAGTTATTTATCACTTAACGAGGCTCTAAAAAGAAGTTGCAAAGTGGGAATAGAGGGCTCAAACTCTTTCAATATAGCTAACACAAAGAAGTAAGAAATGCGCCGAGAACAGTTGGCTTAACAAGGTACCACTCGAAATTTGGTAAAAGAATTGCCAAATATCAAATACAACAAGTATTTTAAGAAAATGAGTAAGACTGATATTTATGGTGCTTCCAGACTTCAACGAGACATTTTTCCTTTCGAATCATTCATGAAATTCTATGAGTTGAGAAAAAGATATTCTTCAGCCCAATGCGACAATACTGCGTAGTAAAAGGTAGTTTGTAAGTAGCTTCTTTACAAAATCCATCATTTTGAGTTCACAAACAGCATTGCAAACACTAGCGACTACCATTAAAAAAGGTTTCAAAAGTTTACAGAGTGGGGTGTTGATATAGAAGCGGAAATATCGCATTAGGTAAATAAATAAATGAATAAATAAAAATAAATAAATAAACATATACGCAAATAAATAAACGAGTAAAAACTTTGAGCACAATGTATAGCGTTTAGCACATATGCATCAATACATTCATCCCGATGAAACCTCAAAGCGGAAAATGCACATTACCGTTTATTGCTAAGAAATATTTGTGAAATTGAATACGTTTGTTGATTACTTCTGTATATAACACACTATTTACCACTCGTGAAATCTTACAACGCAACCAAAAACAGGTTTATCGTATGCCGAAATTCGACTGCAAAATTTAAGTGATTCAATTTTTTCGCTCCTCACAATTGCGCCAACGATTTAAACAATTCACTTCAACAACTTTTTTTTGCGAGACTGAGTTTCGCAAAAAAAAAAGTGTTCCCGCTCGTTTCCGCTACGGGTTTCAGTTCCTGATTACTTATACTGAAACATATAACATCCCCCCAACCCACCTACTACTTGATATGGAGAAATACAAACCCGCATCACCCCCAGCAACCTCCCCCCCCTCCCCTTCCCTGTCTATCTCTACTGTTCGATATGGTTGAAATCAAGCCATCCCAGCCACGATAACTATTGAGCTTAAAATGCGTGGCAGATATGACCTAATGCTCATAAAAAATTCGCTAAAAATTGCTTACAGCAAGATTGCAAATTTATGCACGGACTACATGAATGAAAATCACTGCCTTAATTAAATTGCTGTATAATCGTTGTGGTCCTATATGCAGTATTCTGCAAGGAATAGCAAACGACACATAATTAAGCAAAGTAGTTAAACCATTAAGGATCATTTTACATAATCAAAAAGCATTATTTCTCAATAATTCTTTCTAAGATTCCCTTTTTTGACGAATGTGATTTCCAGCAATCTTTATTTCAGTCAAACGGTTGTTTCTAGTAATTGGCATAAGATTCAAAATCAAACAAAATGAAAAGAATTGCATACGAAAAAAAAGCGAAGCTGTATAAAGAATGTTCCGATTTGCAACTCTCGTAGCAATTGACTTATTGATAATAAAGGTTTCTAGTGATAAAAATTTGAAAACGAGGAAAACATAATTGAATTCCGATTTCGTTTTCTTCTTGCGGTTTGTTCTTTTCAGTGAAGAAAATATTTGAGTGGTTATAGTGTGAAAGAAACTAGTTGCCAAAAGAAGGAAGGAATTTCCTGCTTGGCAAATTTCAGTGGATTTCGACGATAAGAGATTTCGCTTACAGGTGTTATGAGGCGTATTTCCATTTGAGTTGAAGACTTTTAAAGCACATTGATGAAGAGGAAATGGGAATTAAAGACACAGCTGGCAGGCTATATGAATCATAGCGATCTCTGCATCACTTCGCTAGTAAAATAATTACTATCAATTCCGTTAAATACGCAACAACTGATGAACTATTTCCAAGTGATTTCTTTCTAAGATTTCCTTTTGGTGCATTATTTTTGCACGTATAAGTGAGTGTGTTTGCAAATATTCCTCATTGGCTTCAAAGCCACAATCACTGAAGCTGTACTACGAAATTTAATAGCTATGCTATCTATACTTTGCGTATCATATTTAAATTGATCCGCCAGCACTCAATAAAGTTGCCGGCATATAACCGTGTCTAAAAATTTGTGCATATTTTGCGATCAGTTGAGTCAAATTTTACAATGGTCGAGTTATCAGGCCCCCCAAACATAGCTCCACAATCCCTTCTTACGATCGACACTTCTTTATAATCTATCAACCGTCGACAAGTATAACTTTGCATATCGCTTTGAGTAGTATCGATCTCAGACGACCCTAAACCGTCATTTCCATTAGAAGCATTTCTGTGATATATGAAGAAATAAACACATAACTATTGTTACAACGTTGTGTTCAACTCAAATGTGAATAATATACATTTATTTCTAGGAACATCTAAAAAATAGGTGATGTTAGATATATAATTATGAATAAATTAAAGACCTAATGCTTCGGCATTCAAAAGTTCACAACAACGAAGCTCTAGACGCGATTTTGCGAAAACGAATCCACACCATAAGAGATTATCGCTAGCAAGCAAGAAATACAAAAATACGACAAACTCTGAGTAGCTAATTTACGACGACTGAGAGTAGGAAAACACATTCGTTAGATGAATTAGGGGCTTATAATTTGAAATCAATTGTATTTATACTCCTTACGAATCCCAT
The DNA here is from genome assembly GCA_022844705.1 of Toxascaris leonina. Classification (NCBI taxonomy): domain Eukaryota; kingdom Metazoa; phylum Nematoda; class Chromadorea; order Rhabditida; family Ascarididae; genus Toxascaris; species Toxascaris leonina. Next base: position 75,516 of record JAARMF010000338.1, on the reverse strand, counting down.
ATCCCTTATTCTCTCATAAATACACGTTGATGTTCCATTCTAATGGAGATGTAATATTGAAGGCATTAAAAAAGCTCTATTTATTTTTTCTCTGCTTATGAATGCATATGTTGATGACTCAGTATTGGCGCAAATAAAAACCTTTTTTTTTTCTCTCTCTCTCTCTCTCTCTCTCTAATAAAAAAATTCATACATCGTCNTCTCTCTCTCTCTCTCTAATAAAAGAATTCATACATCGTCTCTCAAAATCACACGTCAATAGTTGTATGAAGCATACGTCGCTAGATGTTTAATGATATGAATCGTACTTTCATGCGATTCACTTTAAAGCTTCGTTTCGTCTAGCCTGACCTCATATCCTTAACAATGCAAAATAGAAAACGATAGACCTCGTGACCTCTCAGTCATTATGCCCAATTTATGTCACTTATTTGTCAACATTAATTCAGCGCAAAAAAGCACTACTATATTTATGAAAATATATATTTTCCAATGTTCATCGCATAGTTTTCAATGCAATTTTTTTTTTCAAAAAAACTTCAACGGAAATGAATGCCATAAATGGAAACTTTTCGTCGCTATATTTTATATTTATTATTGCAAAAGAAAACGAGTTTCAACACTTTGCAATCGATCAATTTAGCTTATATAAATTTTCAAGTAATCTTTTTAATGTTATCATAGTGATAATAGCACTTTCTAAAAAAAGATTGCCATAATTCATTGATATTTTCAGATCGATTTGGCAACAAACAATTACATTTTGACGTTTCATCAAAACTTCAGCACTATTATTTCAAAATGAAAATTCTTTCACTTCTTTTAAATAAATGGAAAGTAGCAATCGATCTGCACCAATATAAAACAAACATCAAAGAGCTTAACTAAACCAAAGAAATGAATGTGTGGTTATGCTTTCTCAATAACACAACGGAATGTAACTGCCATGAATTCGGCAAATTTCATGCCATATGTGCACAACAATGGGAAAAAATTCACAAGATAGAAGATGGAACTCTGTTTGATGTAAACGAAGATTTCGCATCGTACAATATCTGATGAAATAAGAATATGGTGATGATTTGATTGGTGATCTTATTTCCGGAGAAAAAAAAAACAACAACAACAGAAAAGCACCTCAACGTAGTCTTATTCGACAATACGGCGTTAGAATTTTCTGTGAAGTTAATGCAACTTTGAAGCAGCGCAAAATAAAGATCTACTGCAAATGTGAGGTAATATCTAAGAAATTACGAGTCAAATTTTTCATTTTAACAANNNACTGAAATAAGAAAATAAAAAGTAATCATATATTGGATATAGATGTAGCAAATAAAAAACCTCAAGCTCAAAAAATACTCGCATAACTTCGATGTAAATGAGGCCGAAAAATTATTATCGGATTGCTTTGCAACACAATCGCAACAACAGCGTCCATGTGTGGGGTCTTGTAGGCAAATAAATGCGTGCAAAACGACGATGTGTCTGTCTGTTGCCATCGTTGGGCGATCAAACTACTTCACCAACGATACCTAGCATAGCAGCTGTAGTGCACAAATATCACATATCACTTTCGAGTTATTGATGCTTGCAACAAAGTGCCTGCCTTTTCCTTCTATCTGCAATGTTGGTAATAGAGTATTAACGCAACGTTCACAGCTAGAGAGAGAGAAAAAGTCTTTGAGACACGTTTAGTGCTGGATTTTTTCTCGAAGAAATTTTATGCAATACTTTGAATAAACGATTCTGAATGCCTCAAGTTATTACTCATCCTCCTAACCTCTTCCTCCCTATTATTCTAAAGGTTACGCTAGGTTGCACACATCAAATCAGAATCTTAACATACGAGCGTGAATATAAATAGAACTTATAAAAGTGTCAATGTGCGCTTCCACTCTTAACTTTGAATCGAGAATAAAATTGCGCGAAGAACGCCGCAGAAATTCAAATGCGAGTACTCTTTAACTTCAAATCAACAAATATCGATGATATGGGAGGCTCTAGAAATTGTTGAACATCAATAGGACTGTATCGATAATACCAAGTCCGCGTTGGAGGTTTCAACCCGCAAGGTTACATATTCCGCGATGTTGGTGCGTACCGACAATCTCACGAATGACCAATGTTAAGAACTTAACATCTTGTTGGAAAATGAGGAGAACACATACATAACGCGGCTTGAAGCGAGCGATCATATTACAATGGTGCGGACATTATTTGGCTAGGAACGGTAAAGACGGCGTTAAGTGATGCATTTCACCTTTCATCCTTCTATAACTTTCAATAAATGCGCAACCCGATTTTCCTTGCCCACAAGAAACAACCTCGTCCAAACTCCCAAAAATCCTCATCCTATATTTCAATTTTGCTCCATAATATTTGTTGTGTTTATTTGAAATACGAACTTCTGATAGCTCTATCAATTCGTAATACCTCCATACACTATCACGCTATAGAAACATTTCTCGCCTTTTGATTTCTCTTCCTACTGCCCAACTTGCTTTACTAGTCTTCGTCTTCGGAAGATATGATAAAGTCAACGAAACGAATCTGTGACGGTCGTGCTGTATCGCTCAGGATGCTGAAACAAGCATCCAATTGTTCCACCACACTAGCATGAATCTAGGGTGAGGGGAGGAAAGGGTGATGAGGGACAGTAAGAAGGAACAGCAGTGGAGAGAGGAGAGAGAGAAGGACCGATGATCCGTCTCTCGGCTTTAGAACCCCTTCGATTCCTACCCATCCCCCCATCTCTTCCTCCTGCACCCACCTACGAAGAAGTTCCCCTCTAGTGTTGCTACAAACCAGAATGTTCACGGCCACTATCAATGCAATCGGCAAAAACACCACGTAAGCAAAGTTTGTACTTTTGTTGACGGAGCATTTTTTTAGAGCTCTAAATGCACAACGCTCAAAACGTCACGTTCATTGATCAACCATAACGCACGTATAAGATGATTCGGAAGCGAAGAATTAACAAAATTGTTCAAAATCATCTCAGAATCCAACCAAATTGCAGTAAAAATCGTTCGTCGTTTTTAATGATGAACTAGTTATCTTGGCCATCGACTTCCCATGAGCATAACCATGAGCAAAGTCAGGCATTCCAGAATATAAATATCTCTAGCAATGTGAGCTCCTTTTTTTTTAAATAGAAGTTTTTATTGCTTTTACGCTCCATCTTTTTCCTCCTCGGTTTCAGGGCCATTTTCTTGCAAGTTGGTGCTGAAAACATTATCGTTCCATGGTGGTTGAAAACGCAAGGTTCGACTGCATTGCATAAAAATATATTTATATTTCCCTCCCTTTTTCATCTATAAAGGACACTATCCATCTCCGCTGATTGTCTATTTTCCTTCCGGATGTTGTAAGGTGTCTTCGACCGTACTCTCATAGAATCTCTTCATTTCTTCCTTCTTCAGCGCTCAGAGACAAGCGTTTTGCAAGCTGCAAAGAGATTGAATATGTCTTTGATGGTCATGTGTTACTGCAATGTAGATGTTCCTCTTTCCATATTGAAAGTTTTCTTTTTGCACCGGCCGCTTTAGGCTATTTCGTTCCACAAAACGGTCCCCACAAAGTTCACATGCACCCTTCATCAAACTTCACTTGATTGCGCTCATAATTTTTATTCAGCCGACCTCACAGCATGTCGTACATTTAATTTCACTGGAGCTTATAATACGCTTTAGAATTTCTCATCATCATTGCATGCATGCGAGTTGCTTCATTTTGATGCCTGATTTATGCTGAAACTACAACAGGTGACATTGTCGTAATAGCGGTATGACCACTAATGAGCTCTTCAGTAAGCAATCGTTTTCTGCTTAGAGCGCGTTTCCGAGGTTATTAAAATTTGCGGCGACGTCTTCCTCTCGACAGTTGTGTTGGCCATTCTGATTGCGCTTATTTCTCAGCTCTTTTTAAGAATTTTGCAACTTACAGCGCAATTTTGCACACCCTCCATGATGATTATTGACTCTTAGTGCGAAGATTTGGATGTTAGCTACCCAAGTGCAACGAATCTCTGCCGATAATATAACTGGAAAGAATGTTCGAATGGCTAGCTAGATAAGCCATCGACACTTGCTTGAATCGCCCTTTTCTTATAGAATCGATTCTACGAAGTACCGAACACTGAAGGCGATTTGCCGCTGTGAGTGGAATGCACTTCGCGTGGATGAAAACAGCTGTTAACGACGAGCAGTCAGCGATAGGTTGACCAGCCCAGTACTGACACTATAAACACTGTAAACACTACAAATTATAAACAACGACACTATAAACTCCTTAACCTTGTAAACGCTCGAAAATGCCTCTTTTCTGTTTGGTTGTAATTCCTTTCAGCTGTAATAGCTTTCTGTGAGCATGAACGATCCATTTCTTGGACCCACCTTTGGAGATGAACACGGTAACCGCGCCGAAATCATAACTGGAAGAGCCTGCCGTGACAACATCAGTTGATGCTTACCACGGAGCAGCGATACTGCTGCTTCTAAAAGCTTCTTTTTCACCTTAATGAACAGTCTTCTGGATAGCCCAGAATGCTTTCCTCTGCATTGATTTAGGGATTTGATAGCAATCAAAGATTCGATATGAACTGGCCCGAGCAATTTAGCTTGCCGAGGAATACCTCAGCTTCTTAGGTTCTTATCTTCGTACACTTCAAATAGCTGTCTTTATCTTGGTTAAAAGCATGCCTGTGGAGATGACATTTGAACCGGAAGTCTTCGATGGACTCTACCATCTGCGAAATAATGTTTGGGTTGCGAAGGAGCACAATCAAGCATTTTGATGGGAAGTCCAGNTCACGTTCAAGTTCGGGAAGTTCGCGAAGTTCAAGTTCACGCTGTTGGTTCACAGATTATCACGCTATCGTTGTTGTGCTCTTCAGGAGAATTCTAAGCAATCAGCTGAGTTCGTTTAGAAATTATGGAGCAGTGTAATTGCACAACATTCTTTCTTTCCGGCCGATAATCGTTTCCTCTTTACGCTGTGTAGACAAATATGCCCCAAAGGCATAAAAGTAGCGCGAATTATGCGCAAAGATTTTGTAGTATCGGCTGGCAGTAGTGCATGTTTTTATCATATCGCTATGAGTAATCTCGAATAATCGCTAACCTATTTAGGTGGAAAATCCACTTGTAGATCACGATAGTAGCACCACAAGAAGAATTTTATTGCACAATGTTTCGTTGCATTCACAGCTTTATCAAGTGCTAAAGACCTGCAATATACGGATTGCACATCNTGAAAAAGTTATTTTCAGACCTGACTTCACAACAGACGTTCATTGAGGGCTCATCAAGGTCGATATAGCGTGCCTCCTTAATTTTACGAAGTGCGGCCCATCTCATTTGGCCTTTATGCGAACGTTGATGGGTACCGCTAGGCTGCAGTGGTGTTCTCCTACATGCTTAGCTAGTGGCCGGTTTATTTGTGACACTACAAGTGGTGTTCTCATTGAAAGGACGTACTCTTGTACATACCGGTGTAGAAACCTTCCGGTCTCACCACTGTAGAACGCGTGACACGCGCCACGTTCCAACGAGTGCACAACATTCTTCATGCAACAGTCATCGGAGCAGTTAGAGAGGCAAATTATACAATTAGTGGGATCGATACAGTATTTATCATAAACTCGGTTTCGGATGAGTAATTTACGAAGGGTGGAGGGATGGATGAGGGCCCGTTTTATGGAGAGGCGAGGCGTATTAATCACGCTTGTGAGAACGTTGGAAAGGCAGCATGAGATGAAGGGCAAGGCAAATGCAGCCTTAGCCTTGCCGAAAAACGGGATCGTCGTAAGCAGCAATTGGTTACTAGCGGCCTTGTGACCAGTGTAGATTCAGCAGCCTCCAGGCTACGGAACACACAGTTGTAATCATTGCCCTTCCGAATATCGGGAGCTTTGCGGACGGCCGTTACTTTGACGGTAGGCGAGGGTTTAGAACAGACTGGGTCAGCTGTACGTAGGAGGTGCCGGGCAGCGTTACCTTAAATGTTAGGAGGATGAGCTGATTGAACGCAGACCAAAATGGTAACATATGAAGGCTTCCGACACCAAGCAGTGCTGAAAGATCGACTAGATATGAAGAGACGTAAGTATTGAGGAAAGGTAAGGAACCGTTAGCAGAAGACTCCATGATGAAAGGGATCAGGGGAACTGCGGAATTTAAGACGTCAAAAATTCGTTGCAGATGCTCCGCAGATCTAGCAACTATGAAAGACGTCGTCAATGTAACGTATATAGAGAGGATGATTGAGGCATATGGGTTGCCGCTCAAGTGAATGCAAAAAAAAAAAACCGTTAAGAACAAAAAACAACCGTCAAGAACGACAGTCTCCATGCACTTCCTTCTAATGGAGTTTTGCCATCGTTGCTTCTTCTGATAGTTTCGTTTGAAGTCGCATTTTCGTTGCAGAAATTGCATTAATGTACTTGATTTTTGATTTATTGTGAGCATGATACTCCAAAAACATAAACGTTTCATGCTATAGGTTGACTACGATGATTAAATATTCTGTTGCTATCTGGAGTCGTTACATCTCTTCCAAAGAATTGTCGAATTCGCTATAGCTTCATCCATGTTTCATTCACTGTTGTTTTCTCAATGTCTCATCTCATCATCGAGCCAATTATCAACACAACAACCCTTCAGCGATCTCAAAATCCACTTGTCACTCACATAAAAGTCGTTAACAAATCTTACGACTTGACCTATCAATGACATCCATAATACAATCCTGATGACTCCAAAACAGCCAACCTCTTTTCTCAAGTATATGATCAAGCCGCTACTTAGTGGGTCGGTGTAAATGACATAGACACTTAGTGAGAATGACATCCATACCGAAGTGTCTATCCCATATCGAAGCTATCATGTTCCTTTTTTAATTACACCTTTTATCATATCTCTTGCTGCATGTTTCGATGACGAATTCGTAAGTGTCTATAGCGTTTGTCTGATTCTTTTGAAGCAATCAATGTCTCACAAACGTTGAGAAGAGATGAAGCTCACGATAACAAACATGTTTCTTCATTCTCTCATCGACTATACGGTTCATTTCGAAACAAAACTCAGACCCTTATCAATATGATGCCCCTACTTGGCTTTAGTCGAATTCGTGCAAATCAGCTGCCGAATGATCATCGTCGTTTCGCTGCGTTTTTCTCCTAAGCGAATGATTTTGAACTCTTGTCGTCAAATCAAGATTTATCATTAAGTGTCGCATCAAGAAAAACAAGACGATCGAGGATATCGATCGCTTAAAAAGTACGAACCAGTAGAATACAAGAGATGAACTGCATAAGATGACAACAGCAATATCGGACTTCCTGCAGCTGCATAGGTGTTCGCATTCCACGGATAAGTTAATGAATATGCAGAAATTAGTAGCTAGACGGTGTCACATTATCAGCAATGATAAATGAGTGCAACTGCGAGCGTTATTTCATTTCATAGGTGGAGAAGGAGGATTATCGGAGGGTAGGGGAATCGCTATATATGGTCATTTCTGATCCTAGAATAATTTGTACAAATTATGCATACAATCGGAATTAAATACAAAAGCATCATCAAATATTCACGAGCGCTATGAAATGATATTCAAAAAAATCACTTCAAGTGTGAGAGCACTTTTGATCGTTATTTTCTTTGCAATAATTAAATTGCACTTTTTCTCTTCTTTTTTTTTCTCGTTTTTTTTTTTTTTCTCTTCACGATTTAGCAACAGCTACTATAGCAATAATGCGAAAATAAATGCAAAAATCGCCAATTTAATGTGGCTTTTATTTGAGAAGAAAACTTAGAAAATAAACATAAAGCAATGAAAATGACCATTCAATTTACAACATTAATTTCTCAATAGCTAATTTTCAGATTCGACACTAGAAAACTCCAGACGTTACAATAAAATTTGGCTATCAGATTTTTCGGATTTTCTTCGTAAAGATAATCACAGCGGAAGAAATTTCTTCTCTTGTTATATGGATATGAAGCGTAAGTTAGATTATTAAATACCATACCTTTAAAAAAAAAGTAATTTCTAAGAGTAACAGCAAATGAATAATCGGACGAATAATTCAAGAAATGAATTACACAAAATTTTCTCGCCATCACCAGCAGCGTGAATGCAAAGCTTAATAAAGCGCCAATTAGTAAGTGAAAAGAGTGCGCAAAATTCCGCATCGTCGAGCAGGAAGATAATAAGTTCTACAATAGTTCAAAAGGTTGGCAACTATTGTCGGATGAAAGATCGAATATGTTCGATCTTTAGTGCGATGAAAAAAAATAAGATTTCAAATCTTAAATCATCGTTAGTAAATTATGGGCGTTTTCTTTTCGATTTTATAGACTGAAATAAAGCAAAGAAAAATTTAGGCCATCACGCTTAGTGCGCTATATTGAAATTCTAAGCACAGAAATGTTGGGTTATTCGAATGATAAAAGTTATCAAATGAGCCCATAACTTAAAAGTGCTGAAATTTTTATGAAAAGCCATAAAATCCACCAAATGAGAAAACAAAGTGGGAATGTGAAATTGAAGAATTTATGGTAGTGATATACAAATCCAATATGAGCCGAACTTTCACCATGCATTTTTATCAGTAAGCGTTTAAGAAGAAGCGTTCCACGCAGAACACCTCCAACGCCATAGCACCGTTCAATTAGACGTGCGCAACATAGTAAAAGCAACCAAACAGATCGTTTCGATTGAAGATTGCTTAATAATTGTGGCAGAATTCGAAGGAAACATTCGATAGATGATGGATTTATGGAGCAGAGATTCATATAAACGACTTTCTCAATGGAGAGACTCCATTGTTTGACCGGTTAAGGATAATCGATTCTAGCACTTGAATTTGCTTGAACGGATAGCCGGATTGTCGAACATTTTCGACCAAAATTCAAGCCAAAAAAACTATCACAATAGCAAGGAAAGTTGGAAAATTTTGATCGCTCATTTAATGCACCAAAATTAAAATTGGTGAGAGAACATATTTGGCTATCCAAGCTATACAGCTTATTTTTCCAATTAATTAGCATCAACGTATGAAACTAGGTAGAGTTCTTCACACTGAACTCTTGTACTCGAAAAACCGTGTTGTTCTGATCAGACTGTAAGATATTTTCTGCAACTGTTGATTTTGCTCATTTCATTTCTGTCTCCAATTTTTCTGCATTTTCAATCAGCAACCTCGGTTTATTTTTAATTTAATTACCTACAAAAGTTCTAGGCTAACCGGCGTTCAGTATTAATCCGTTGAATATATTCACAAGCCAATAGTGGAATTGTCGCATAGGCTATATCATCTGATGCAAATCAAAAATTGCAACTCATTTAGTCAACATTTTTGAGTGAATTGTAGTTCATGCGAAAAACTTCAAATTCATAACTTTTATTTCAAAGATGTCCATAGAGATGTGTCTAGCATTCATTAGTGACAATCATAACAATTGAAGAAAGCAAATCAACAACATCGATGCGACGATGTGTTTTTTACGCTTCTAAGTTGTTGATGAGCCATTCATGTAGAAAAAAAACGAACAACTTCGGAGGTATGTACACTAATCAAGCGCAACATTGCCTTCAAATCGATATCAGCCTCCAGGTAGAAAAATGCAAACGGTTGCCTGCACATCCAAGTGATGTTTGATAGCCAAGACAGGATTGCAAAATCACGTTCAATATGAGTTACTCTGAAGTGCTATAGAGCAATATATATATATATATATATATATATATACATTGCATTCCAACCTAACTGAAAATCTCTTATTTTCAGGTTTAAGATTAAAACTTGCTGGATGATTACATGGTAGAACTAAGGTCAATAATGAGAAGCTCTTTCCGGTCAACAACTATTCCTCTCCCCTTCCTCTACTCCATCAAAAAAGTTTCATTCGTCTATAAGCGCTAAGAGCTTCAGCGAAAAACACTACGAATATGCAACTGTTCACCGGAAATATAACAGGTCTTGTGCTGAAGATGAAAAGACTTTGAAGTTTTACGAATCTTTTATATCGTATACAAAAAATATTGTGATCTCGATTAGACTATGCATGATTTGTGTATTTCCACAACTACTCTTAGGAAATTAAGGCGATTGAAAATGTTTCATAGAATTTTTTTACTCTAAAAAAAAAACTCAGTGCATTTAAATCTTTCCTTTGCTGCTAATTGTTGCTTGATTTACGTTACCTTTAAATATGAAGCAAAAGCTTCAGAAAAGTTTACTTAAATGCATCATTATATCAGCTTACTTCAACGTCTAGACGTTCACATCCGTATTAAAAGAGGAAAAACATCGAAATTATCTCATGAAAAAAAAAAAATTTTGCACGAGAAGAACTCTTTCTGCCACAATCGACCTATAAGTGCTATCCTAAATGGCGCAAAAAAAAACAGGTCGATTTTTTTTTCTTTTTTTTTTTGCAAAGTCTATTTAACTGCTCACATTTAGAGCAATTTCGATGAATATGGCAAGATACGAGATGGAAAAATCACCAACAAATGATATTCTATGAAGGATACAATTTATGATCACAAAAAAAATTTCTTTTTCAGCATTCGAGAAAGCGATATTGCGTACGGTACTATAGAAAGAGGTATAGACGACAATGAAAAGAGAAATGTATAGATAGACAACTTAAAGGATTAATAAACGATAGAGAAAATATAAAAGAAAATGATGAGTGACCGAGAGAAAAGTGACGAGACGATGATGAGTAACAACGAAGAGAATATGAGAGAAAATGAAGTGCACTAAGAAAAAAAAAGGTAAGCGTTTGGGCAAATTGCATGATGCTACGGCGAATTGAGCGGCAGTTGATTTGCTGCGAGAAAGAGTTTACATCAATGAATAACAAATTTTAGCCACAAAGAAAAGGTAGAGTCGAGAAAATCGCTCTGATCAAAATTACAGATCAAGTACTGATAAAAATTCCTTTAAATGATAATTGAAAATCACTTCAAAAAAGTGATAATTTTTGACGGAATTCCTCAAAGATATGCTTATTTATCAAATTTACAAAGTACGACTCTCGATTGAGTGAAGAAAACCTCGTCATTATGGCGATAAACTATGTTTCTAGTCGCTTATGTTCGGCCACGACTTCAACAACTTCTTTTAAACCATCGATGTGTAAAGAATACTATTTTAGTACTCTTTTATATAGAAAGAAAGAATAACGAAGAAAGTGCAAAGAATTGATAATTGAAAACATCGTTGTATAAAGACTACTGAGAATATATACTCTCGATTGAGCGTAGTATTTTATAAATTCAGTGCTGTGAAATTTTCGACAATTACCTTTATGGGACATTTCACGAATTTCCCCTCTCCACTACAATATGAAGCAAATAATTCTCTACTATCGTTATGAGCTGTCTCACTCTTGAAAGTCTAAACTGAGGGATGACAGGAATTAGTAATAACTGTGGTGAGACTAAATTCCAGATTAACTTGAAAGGGAATTCAATCTAAAAATCAAGTGCTGTAGTAGCTGGAAGTGGGAATGGAACCGAATTCGAGAAAAAATAATCGCAAGAATAAATCGAACATATTAAAACTAAAACAAATATGGGACAAGAAAAACCGAATCTGATTTTCTTCTTTTGAAATCACTTTTTTCCAGTTTCTCTCATCTTCAGTATAATTTCCGGAGTTTAATCCTCTATATGCGCCATTATTAACCTCCGTTGTGCGATACGTAAGATTGCAAATAAATTCAAAGCCAGAGCCAACATTTTTCTTCAGACATACCCAAGATAACTTCTTTCAATTCTTTCAGGTTCTCTCCTGAAGTAATAATACTCTTCGGTTACTAATGGCAAATTGATATGGTCGCACAATTGTGTGCACATTTACTGCATTTTGATGTTGAACAGTTGACGCCAGTGTCTGCTGCATCGTATAAACAAAAGCTCATTCTCTCAAAGCAACACTTATAACGTTGATAGAACTATATAACTAATATTTGAGTAGGATGGTGATCTTTAAAGTGCAGACAGCTTTCTTGCGGTTTTTAAAAAACTCGAGACTCCNGAACTATATAACTAATATTTGAGTAGGATGGTGATCTTTAAAGTGCAGACAGCTTTCTTGCGATTTTTAAAAAACTCGAGACTCCGAACGATAGCTTCAATAAAACTTCGCTTAAATAAATGAATTTTTCATCAAAAAGTAGTATGAAGTTCCCAATTTTTCCTCAAAGAATGAGAAAACTTCAAAAACTTCCTACGATATTGGATCTCAGATTATGACCTACCGAATGATAAGGCGTACAATCACTTGATCACTTGATCACTTGATTGACCGGACTATCGAGCGTCGATGACGCTGCCGGTCACAATGCGCTTCCATTAGGGTACTGAGACCCGTGGTTTTGCATTGTTGCAGCCAATAAGTGACGCCACCCCGCTGGCCAGGCGAGCAGGCCT
>JAARMF010000338.1:47386-62049 GCA_022844705.1 Toxascaris leonina | reverse complement strand
AAAAGTAGTATGAAGTTCCCAATTTTTCCTCAAAGAATGAGAAAACTTCAAAAACTTCCTACGATATTGGATCTCAGATTATGACCTACCGAATGATAAGGCGTACAATCACTTGATCACTTGATCACTTGATTGACCGGACTATCGAGCGTCGATGACGCTGCCGGTCACAATGCGCTTCCATTAGGGTACTGAGACCCGTGGTTTTGCATTGTTGCAGCCAATAAGTGACGCCACCCCGCTGGCCAGGCGAGCAGGCCTAAGGCGTACAATAGCAACGAGAAATGGGGATGTGGAAAATCTCGTTGCCACAGTTTCATCTGGGCATAACTAGAGGAATTTTTGAGGTTTGGGTAAATTTTTTTTTCCCACTGAAAGGATGTGAAAAAACTTAGTTCATCTCATTGGTGAAGCTAACATTCACTGATGAAATTTTGTCGTCATTAGGAAATTTTACGTTTTTCTTCTCTCAAAACTCTGAGATCATCTCAGCCAACATCACCCTCTCCCACTTCTACTTCTCATCGAGAAACTCCGACTAAGCTTTTATAAGTAAACGTGTGCATCTCGAAAGCAACAAAAGCTTATAAAGCAATTGCTGTAGTTCCAAACGAATGAGAGAGTTTTCTGAACAGTTAGAAGCGGCCACTAAGCAAAATGCAAATTGCTCTTTGCGTAGAGACGACGTATTGCATCGTATACGTAATGATCGTCGCGCTTCGTTGCTTCATGCCGTAGCTGTTAGCATTTTAGCCATTTTTTTTTCACAGAAAGTAATATATACGGTTGATTTATCTCTCTCTCTCTCTCTCTGAAAAAAAACTCCCTTCCTAAAAACCAAAATTTCTACTCGAATATCAAAAATGCGACATTAATAAGTTGATCAATAAAAAGAACGCATGAAAATGCAAAATTGCTAATTCTCTGATAATTTCCTCCCAATAAATGAGGAGATAGTGCTTAGATCAGTTAATTTTTAAGCTGATAACTGCATCATTCCTAGTACTTCTCATAGAACAATAATAAAAGAAAAAAGAACGATATTTGTTAAATTTTTAGTGCAAATTTAGATAAAGAAAATTTTGTTGAATAAATGGAAAAATTGTTTTAACGACAGCATTTTAGCGATATCAATTCTTAAGTGTGCTATATATATATATATATATATATATATATATATATGAAGTCGATTGCTCTTAAATTTCTCGAGAATAGCTGCTCTACAAGTTGTGCTATGTAGAAATTTTTATGAAATTATGAATTCTTTTATTAGCAACTATAGATTCTATGTATTGCCGAAACAAGCAAGCGGCAATAACGTCTACGAAAAAAAAAAACACCCGACCACAACCGTCCGCGAAACGAGACACGAACACGAGTGAAGTAATTGCGCTATACTAGTCTTCACATCAATTTCAAGGCATCAGACTATGCAACAGCAAATGCGCCAGACGAACACATTTGCAGATAATGACCATCACACCGAATTAATGGCGCAACTTCAAGCGGATCAAATTACTATCATGAGCTATATGCAAATTATTGTTGCATATAAGCATCGATAAGAAGCTTCATTTGGGTTATTTATCGAGAAACTTTTACAGTGATTACACTACATTTCAAACGCTATTTTTAAAAAAAAAAGTCTACGATTCATTAATGACTTTAAAAGTTTCTTCGAAAAAAAAAGAGTTCTTTGGCATTTATAGCAAACAATAGTTCAAAATTTTCATGTTGATAGCGGATTGGATCGAAATTTATGGCATATGACTTCACCTATAATGGAAATGAGTGTCTCGTGGCTAGCAAAGAGTCGAAAATGTGGCGAGAATAAGCATCATTACATGGCTATGAGAAATAAGAACGTTAAAACTCCTACTTAGCTATTCTCAATTACCACAAGCGTATTCCGTTCTACTTTTGCCACCGGAAGTAACAAATGCTAAACAATAGAAGAAAACGCAAAAAAATGCGCGAAAAATATGTCAGCCGTACATATGAACGAATTAGAGTAACGACGAGTAAATCTGCCTTCGCCTAATAGAAGATGACTTTCGACGAGGTAAGCCACCTCCTCGAAAAAAAAAAGTAACAAAGAAATCGTGCGCCGAAAAGCATTCCAATCCGCTTTGATCTTACGAACTCTCGTCTCACTGCCGTACAAAAAAAAAAAAAAAAAATACAAAATTAAGCTGGAAAATATGCACAATAATACATCTAGCAGTATTGACGATAGATATGGTTGTGGAGCAAAATTTCTTCAAAGTTTTTTCTTATATTTACATGAAATAAAACCTTTTCCATAAGATTTCATCATACGATATCAAGTAAAATCTTTTATTTTAAAGAACGAAAGAGTCGGCCCATATGCTGAAAGAGGCCAGAAAGAAATGTGCAAGTTTGAAGCAACACTGACGAGAAATATTCCAATTTTTTATTCGAACAAGAAAATTCCTCTGCATTGCAGCTCAATGTGAATATGAGAGTCGAAAAACGTTTTGAGCGCTTTTAAAAATTGTTGAGATGATAGAATTTATTAGTGCAATCATTAAGAAATGTTGCGTAAAATCTCATCCACTGTAGGAATTGTGTGTGGAAAATTGCCGAAGAAATCGAAAAAAAAAATTGATAAAAGAAAAATTTTTTGCTTCATTGGAAAAAATAATCACTTTTAAGTGACTATTTTAGGGATTTTCCATAGGTGATAATATAGCAGATTCAACTCATCGAGAAAATTTAGAAAGCGCTCAAAACTTTCAAATATTATATTAACAGGGAGGTTCCGCCGTCGTAATAAATAATACCTCATATTGAAGGAAAAAGAAAACATTCAACTAGCAACCTTAGCACGTCATAAAAATAAACGACAGTTTTGTCAATTGAAGGTAAATGGCATTCCATTGCTGACAATTTAAAACGCTGTCGGCTTTGATTGGTTCGACAGCTTCTCAGTAGCGCTTCATTCATAGCATCTAACATCGATGAAACACCAACTAAAATATAAAGAAGAAATAAGTGACTACACAATGTATTTGTTCATCAATAAACATGAATATGAAGGAAATGAGCACAACTCTCGGCAGTAGAATACGTTGCACAAGCAAACAAAAGCCGAAGAGCAACAACAAGTTAAAGTGTTGCGAAGATAAAAACTATTTTACTGATTGACGATACAAGAGAATAGATGAGCCGAATTTTTGTGCACTAAGCAATGAATGAAAAGAAAAGAACTACGTAGTACATAACACAAAGAAAACAATTATTTGTGGAATGCACACTGCTCGCCGCTATCACTTTGCCTTGAGCAAATTTTCTCGTATATCTTTGAAAGAGCATAAGTGTTTTTTTTACCTAGATGCCTAGATCCTAAGATTTTTGAAATTGATAGATAAAAAATGACTTTTATAGGTTGAAAAGGTATATTCGTCGAATTTTCATGAATAGAAAGCTCGCTCTTTCACAGAAGACTGTTTCGAATAAAACTCGCTACTGAAAGAAGACAATAATAGAAAACTCTCGCTGAATGGAAGACGATCATAGCGGAAATAAAAGCTCCTCTCAGATAAATAACTTCGTCTATTACAGAAAACTTCTACTCCTTCTTAACAGCTCTGAAAATAAGGAGGAAGTGGGTATTCTGGGGAATAAGGAGGAAGCGAGTATTCTAGCAAATAAACGCAGCATGTCTACGTCAACTTCCGATTTATGCAATGTGTTTTTTTTGCGCAATTTTGCAAAATTTGCAATTGCAAAGGCATTATAAAGATGTCTCGAAATCGTGCAATATGTGTTGTGCGTACGTCTATCGGTTCGGTAATTTCAACTCGGGAAACAATAAAGTTAGAGCCAAAAAATTCACTAGGAATAGTCTACACTATAGATTGACGTCCCAGACCATTTTTCAAATTTTCAAATTTTTTCGTTTGCTTTGAAGGATAGACAGCTAGTAGTAATGACGATTTGTCCACAACTTATAATAGATCGATTTACATCTTATAGCAAGCCGATTCTGTTGGATAATGGATCTTTCACAAGCGATCTATATATAGCATAACTTATCACTATATTGGTTTAATTACGCAAGTTTGAGGGTTATTACTATGATTATGGCTCAATGAGCCGAAACGTTAGTAAAAACATCTCTATCTGATTCGGCGCATCCAATGGTTTTATAACAACAAACAACATAATACATATTATTAGTATTATGCGCCTGAGAAACAATAATGTCGTCAAGGATATATTGCATATATCAATCTATTTTAACTGCATTTCAATTTATATAAATACATATTGCAATCTTATTGCAATTGCTGCAAATTGCATCGATGCTTCAGTTAAAATGTACTAGTAAAATGCGGCGTATTTTATTGATTATTAAGGTAATATGAAACAGGCGGAATTGTTGTTTAAAAGCGAAGCATTTCGCCAATAAGATATCAGCAGTGGCATTCAAGAAAGCTTTTTACTTTCTTCCGTGTGCATTTCGGATTTATCCTGAAAAGTATATTACGTGGAGCTCGTATGTTTGCGCATCTATCCATATGTTTGTTTACTTCAATCGAAGAACACGCAAAGCTAGAGAAATGATACTTAATAGGCATATCGTGTACGTCATAAACCGATCTTCTTTAGCGTATTTCGCGTCGATTTCTATACGACGAGAAAAGCTGTGAACGTATTTGAACTGTTTTAGAAATTTGCAGACATTTTACAACAATTGAATTTATCTTTTCATTGGGTTCGGTCACAAGGTAAAAAAAAAAAACGGATCTTTTAGAGGGTCTATTTGACTGTTCTAATTAGTGAAAATATGAGGGTATTATTCGGTGTGTTTCATTTTTTTGTTTTTAACTTAGCAAACTGGTTACTGAGGTGAGCAGGATCTGTAATGCCATAATGTGGCAACCCCTCTAGTACCCTTCTCTATTCGTTGCTTTCTTCTCATTTCATTGAAGAATCATTGCCACTATAATACATCAATAATGGGAAATTGAATACTTTTGTATGAGCACACAAATGTGATTAGAACTATTGCGAGTAGAACGGAAATGGATAAGGAAAAGAATGAACGAGTAGTTCTAAAAGTATAGTTACTTCCAGGAAATCGCTTCAACCAAAGTAAAGTTTAAACTGTCTCTTTCATTAGAACATTTAGATTGAGGAAGTTTGTTACTGCATGCTTTCAACACATATTGCTAATCATTACAGCTTAGAAGCATTTCAGAGGCATTACAGGTAAGCTGAAACGACATGCACTAACGCATTCTACTCGTTTGACCAGCCGCTTTATGGACCTCTAGCAAATAATACATGAGCAAAAAAATGCCTATCTGTCGTAATTAACTCGACTACTTGCAGAAAGTTTCAGCAAATGATTCGCTTTTCTTTTACTACATCAATGCAAGACGAGGAACCAACCGAAGCAAAGAGCACGTTTCTGCTCTCAAAGTTAACGAATGAATGTGAACAACAGCACAAAATATTATATATATACCGCAAAAAGTAATCTCTATGTTGTGTATTGCAGCCATCTATTTTCATTAGTTGGAAGCGCACATCTGCCGACTTTCAGTGACTGCCAAGTTAACACTGCTGAAGGATACATAAGTAGGCATACAGGTACACATGCATATATACATGCAGATAAGACGTCGTAGTAATGCTGCAATTGCACATTTGCAAGTACCTATAAAACTGAAAACAATATAAACTATATTATCGCCTTAGCATTGACGTAAGCAATACTCAATTTACAAATTTTCAGTTAATAGACTATTCCTATCTACTATTATTAATCGTTATAACACGAAAATGTATTACACATTATTTTTTTGGTGTGATATTATCTGATATACCATACAATTGCCTCATTTGTGACTAACTTTAAAGATATTGCAAAAATTAATCCTCCCGTTTTATAAAGCGACAAAAAAGCGTACAAAGCGTACATAGCGCCGACCAACGAAACTGAAGTTATTTATCAAATGGCAGGTAATATCAAAACGTCAATAGACCCATAATCAACCAACAATATCGGCATATTGCCTCTTATGAATTGTCACAATGACTGAAAACTGCTACCTGAAACAAATTATGAATATTGTGACGTGCTTAGCAACAAAAACATTAATTTTTCCTAGGATATTCAACAAAATCCACTTCAACACATCAAATGAACTCCACTGTTAGTAGCGTATTTCGCATCCATCTATAACCAGATCAATTTTGTTTCTAGAATACTTAAATATTAAGTTGTTTTTTTTTCCTCGAAAAGACATCTAAAATTGCCGACAAACATCGGACAGAACCTATGATCATTAATTGCTTCTTTGCTACATTGTCGAAACTCTTTGAGGCATTACATCAACATTGAACGAATTTCGCGTTTTAGTATACCTCCACAAAAAAAATATGCTAAGCAAGCTTTTCATCGGAAAGAAAACGGAAGAAACAAAGAAGTTTTCGATAAATACACACGTATAGAGTTCGACGAAGTGCAAATGAGTTTGCACTCGCTCGTATGTCACGCTGCAACTGGCGGCGAGTTGTGGCGCTTTAGGGCTTGCCAAAGCGTGCTTTCCTTTTGGAGCGTCACTTTTTTCTTTCAACCACAGGCACACAGTTGTGCAGACAATATTTGAATGTGCGCGTTTTATGTGTCACACCAACAAAAAAAAAAAAAGACACGTCATCTAAATCCACTGACGAACGTTTCCACGAAAGAGTATTGCCTTAGAGATGCCTCTTCAATATTATAACACAATGAAATTGGCCCTAACTAAACGGAAGCAAATGCAAATGAATTTTGTTGCAAAAGCAAATGCACATCTACGACTATGTTTGTGCGAATTGCAATCGTTAACTCACCTAACAAAGCTATGAGTGTTATATTCAAATAAGATTACCCACTACACTATTAGCAGATCGCTAAATTTTTAACGATTCTCTTATTTGCAATCGCTATTATTCCTTCTTTGATTGAGATTGTAAACATTTTCATGCAAACGTTTTCAAGGAAACATACTTGTTTATATTTGTGTTAAACTATGTGCGGAAATGAAATATCGTTTTCTTTTTCTATCATTTCCGACCATTCCATATCTTGGTAAATTGCAGTCTTTATCAGGGATATTTGACAAAAAGTTGTTTGCGTTAAAACATAATAAAACGACCAATGACGTATTTTTCACTACGATTTTCTCTGAAAATCACGCACTAACACAAATGTTTCCCAATAGTTTACAGTCTATTGATAAATTGAACGATCTATATTGTGTGGTCTCGATCTATATTGTGTGGTCTATTTTGTCAGCTTTTCATACCTGCTCTCTACATACGTTAAACAAGTTCTACTTCCGGCAGACTTGCAAAGAAAATCCATTTCCGGTATAGATTTCCGGACACCTCCACATGAATGACGCCCAAATGTTAAGCATCTTACTTTGTCAGTTGTTCAGAAAACGTTTAATACAAGTACTTCGTATTTCGGACAACTTGTATTTACTAAATTCCTTCCTTTGCGTTAGCTTTATTTTCTGTGCTGCACATATCAGTACGTAGCAACTTTTGTGGTCTTTTCCTCAACAGACTTGTATCACTCATGTATTTCAAAATACGCACGCGACATCGGCATCACCAAGAGCTTAGAAGATTCAAAGGCATA
This sequence comes from Toxascaris leonina, assembly GCA_022844705.1. NCBI lineage: Eukaryota > Metazoa > Nematoda > Chromadorea > Rhabditida > Ascarididae > Toxascaris > Toxascaris leonina. Next base: position 54,383 of record JAARMF010000338.1, on the reverse strand, counting down.
GGAACAAAGCCAATGTGATAAGCACTTTTATCGAAGCGCTCTTCCAAGTGTCCATCTGCCTGTCACCTCTGGACTGTCAATAAATAAGTCTGTCAACAAACTCTGTAAATCTATACCAACGTTGCATGCGCTTATCTGTCACACTGTCTATTTCATTCCTAGCAAAATGCTAAACGGAAGGCGTGCGTGCTTTACTGATGTCCAAGGTTACGCAGTGCCAAAATTTGTGAATGTGGCGTGAACTCGAAATGGGAACGCGTCATCTCGCTTGCGTACCTTCCACGAAAGTTTGCCTCATGTGTGCTCTTTCGCGTGTGCAAAGAGATGTAAGTACAAAGAGAGCACACACTAAACACGTCGTCGCGACGGTTCCGGGGTGCAAGCTGCTCGTTGGAAGCAGCAGACGTTTGTGCGACGACGGGACGAGACGTCTCGACTGGTTGCTGCGTGTCGAACGTGCGTTGGCCATACGAGCGGAAGGTTAGGGGCGCTCGCTTGCAAAGTTTGCCTCCGTGCATACACGCAACGGTTACACGCACGCACACATTTACTCTGGCTCATTTATATTCGAGACGACGCAACACCATACGCACATTCACGCAAACACCTATACACACAAAGACACGTGCAAGAGACACGCACGACGAGACGAGACATAAAACGTGCAGGCAGTTGTTTTTTGGGTTCATTCATTTGGTGGGTGCGTGCGTGTGTCTCGGGAAGTGTGCACCCAGCTGGGTGAGTGTATGTGGTGCATGAAATGGCGCACCGCCGCTCTTGTCATTCTAGTTTTGGCCAATCGGCGAGGCTGTCTCAATGCACGGCTGGCTGCTTGGCCGAGGCTCATTGCTGCTGCACACTTTCGGTCCGCTTCCTTGTTGCGTGCGCCAAACGCTTTACAATTCGAGTACGGGCACGCATCGATTAGTCGTCCATCGCAACTCTTTTGCACAAAGTGACTATATATGCCCGAGAAGAGAGAAAAACACATCTCCACGTCTCATCCCACCACTTCCCTCATTTTTCAAATTACTCTATAATGGGGTGTGCACACACAAATTTCGGCGACAATTGACCGTTATAAACTTCAATAATTTTATATGAGGGTCTCAGTTGTGCATATTGTCACATCAAGTCGGGTGCAAATCACATCTAGAGATGCACCATTCGAATCACAGTCAGTAGTATTCACACCTGACCAAGACGCAAACCATCCACACCTGTCGGCACCACATCAGCACAAAACCATTCACTGAATGTGGTGCATCTCCTTAATGAATCTCGTAGGATCAAGTGTACTTCTTCTAGCAGATTTTCTTGCGGGGAGAATTTCTAATACAACCATTTGAAAATGCTGCAGCGTGTGATAACTTAGTATGGTTTTTTTTTGCTGCAAACTTTTTTTTTCTAAAGAAATATAACTGACACCGATCCTCTAAATGATAAAATGCGAAACGATTCAGCAACATGTTTACTCGGCAGTGAATTTTGTTTGGGGGTATGTTTACTTGTATAATTGTTTGTGAGTACGTATGCAATGATCTCATGACATTTTATTGCGTTTTCAGCATAAAACGAAATTGCTCCTCGCATTTTATTCCTTCTGATCACGGCTGAAATTTTCAAATAACTACCCGCATTGATAAACAAGTCACATATCTCTCATTATCACTAGTTGATATTCTACGAGCTGATTATCAAATATTGTAGCCATTGTTAAAACTGTAAGGTTTCTTCATTCAGCGTGCAAATTTCCGCTCATTAGCAACAAATCAACGCTTAGTGGGATAGAATCGGCAACAAGCAAGAGAAATAATTTTTAACGCCTCACTTAAGAGAACATTAAAACAATAGCTTAAATGACTAGCGCTGAACGTTAAATTTCTTTAACTTACGCAAACCTTGCTGAGCATTTTTTGTTTCTTTTTTTTTTTTACTCACATCACACCTATGCTAGTTGCCATCAATGGCAATATATATTGTTCACGTTTATATAATTATCACAGATTTTGCCACTGAACAAATTAACGTTCTCTAACGATGCACTATCAAAGGTGAAACACTATTTTGAAGGAAGAAGTGAAATTTTTCGAATCGATTAAATATTGAAAAAAAAAAAGTAGATGTTTATCAGAAGCTTCCCACATACGTACAAAATTACCTCTTTAGTGACTTAAAAATTATGCATAGGCAAGCATTCACTTCCACGTCATCCCCTTTTTCTCAATTATGATGGGTTATCAGTTGGGAATGATATTGTGAATGATAAGATGCGAATTAAGAGAATGAAATCCGTGAAAAAAAAAGCGATAAAGAAAATGAAAACTCACTAGATTTTTGACGAAAATGATTCCGCTCATTTATTCTTCCATATAGAAATTTGCTTTCTTTAGAAGTAGCGAAGTATTTAGTTCGGAAAGCTTTTCCTTTGCTAGCTACAAGCATTTCATCGATATAGATTATTTTACGGCAGTAATTCCACTTTGTAACTCCACTAATTCATGAATAGTTCAGCAATTAAAAAAAAACATCCACCGAGATGAATTGTGGTTAGTTAAGAAAATATTATCTATTAATACCTCCATGATAAGCGAAATGAACGTTGCCGTTACGAATATTTGCGTAGATGATGGATAATCTCATAAATGAATCAGATAATGCAGATCATTTTGTATTGTAAACATTTGACTTGCATCTACCTTGCGAGAATTTGATGAAATATTCATTTATATGAAAAATTTATTTGAGAAAACGTTAAATTTCCTCGAAAATGAGCCTTTTTTTTAGCCGATACTATGCATCGATATACAACTAAAAAGACCAATGTTCAATAGCCACTGTGAATGTCAAGTTTACTTCACTTCAGCATATTTACATTTGACGATATTCGCGTGAGAATTTTTAAAAAAAAATGATATAGCTGTTGATTACATAGTTTCGTTCGAAACCGAAAGATGAAAGCATTCCGTTTGCAACCACGTGAAAGTATCCCTTATGCATATGAAATCCCACGAAATCAAACAACACCTAAAGCAATATACTATGAAGAGTGACGCTGAACGGTCACCGGAAAGAAATATTTTTTGTCCGGACTTAGAGAAGTTTTCGCTAAATTTATCTCTATAAAACACGGATTTTTCCTGTATTCTGGATGAGATTCAAGAGATAAGGGAAGAAACCACTTAGGAAAGAAAAGCATTCCGTTTGCAACCACGTGAAAGTATCCCTTATGCATATGAAATCCCACGAAATCAAACAACACATAAAAGCAATATACTAAACAATAAGCCGATTACCTCAATATTACGTTCCGCTTAAGTGCCCCTCCAAAACAAAGTAGAAATCGTTGTTCATGTAACATTGGTTAAGCAACACTTTGCCGATAACGAATCGAAGTACTTACCAACGACATTATGATTTCTACTTGTGACTGTAATTTCCTTGCATCTCCTGGGAAGCGTGTAATAAGTAAAAGCGTAGTCAAATAAAAATAAATATTTTTTCAAGCTCCAAAAGAAAATCCTTCACGATGTCATATGCCGCCGAAAGTTTTCGCACCAACCTTAAAATCGTTTCTAAACGATTTCACTTATAGACAAACGAATGCACTTTCTATGATATCTTCACCCTTGTCCTTCCTCGCAATAATTACACTGTTAATGATCGAATCGTTACGATGAAAAGCATCTCACACTTTCTGCTAATTTAAAAAAGCAAGCAAGAGGCTCGTGCGTAGCGATGGCCTACTCTGAAGTCACACTCATCTACAAGTTCATTTGCATAATGAATTAGTGCTATTCGAGTTATGAGGTGGATTTCGATGTTTCACAATTAAGCGGTGCCCGGTAAGTTCAACCTGAACCAACTATAGTAACGAATTTCTACAGAAATCTGACTCTACAGAGTCGTTATTACCTGAGTGAACCTGACTGAAGTCGTCATTCCCATCGATGGTATCTAGCGAAGCAACGAATGGTCGCATCACCAACTCACTTTACTTTTCGTGAATATCTCGAAGAACTAGTTCGAATCTATATTTGATTCATTGACACAAAAAAAAAGTAGTTTTAGAGCATGTTCAGCACATTTGATATGAGCGTCCACACAAACAATCGAAACACTTGTAAAGTCTATGAGTAATGACCAAGCACAATCCTGGCTATACGAATAGCAACGTAAAATTAGAAGATATGTGAATCGGTGTTCATGTTGGTCAAATGCTGTACTAAAATCTAAATGATTAGACACATTATCACTAAGAATTTCTGAGAAAAAGCAATAGCTGATGATCTTTGACCTCAATATCCATTAATCAACTAACATTTTTTTGTTTGTTTTTGCCCATCTACACTCAATTTTTAAAGATTCTTTGTTTGTTTGTTTGTTTATTTTAATGTGTTGATTTAATCAATAACGATTAAGGCGAAAATGTTTACACTAAGTAATATCGAGTCATCCTAAAATTATCGCAGAAATTTGCATTTTGAATTAAGGCAACATAAGAAGTTAAATGCCATGCTAAGTAGAATAGTTTACGAGAGAACATTAGAACAGATGCACTTCTTGAATCTTTTCTGTAAGCAATCATTTCTCTGTGAAGAACGCATCTAGAAGGCATTCATTTTCAAACGATGCAATTCATAAACTTTGCAGCGTCAATGCATCATTACCGCTTCGATTTCATTGTCTTATCCCTAAAAGATAGAAAAGGAGAGAAGAAAGAAACGAGACACTCGAGAGCGAGAAATCATTGCAACACATATGACAGCTAAGGGCCGACCACGTTCAACCTGTGAAAAGAAAATTTTCTAGCCGGAATTTACAGTACAAAAACATTCCCACTTTAGTCGCCATAAGCTTTCATGTTCCGTCTCCATGCCGCTCTTTCCGCTTAGCGTTGTCTTCGACAAGCATACACCAATCTTGCTGTTTACGCATTTTGCAACGGCCTATCATTGCTACGCTACTAATGATGCCATTTTCCCAAAACGATATCGTACTTTTTTACTGTACTTGTACTCATATCAGGTACAGTTTTTTGGAAATTTTAGAAAGTTTCAGCTTCCATCCCGAAGTAGTACTACCGCCTATTGTATGGGACAAACTTCCGTCGAGAAGTTGAAACTAAATTTTCTTTTGACCGTCTTTTGTCTTCGGCGCATTCGTTGAGGTGTCGCTTTCTTCCTTCTTTTTTTTTTCCAGTTTTCTCGCTGTCCATTTTTATAAGAAATTTATGCTATTTATTTTGTGCTATTTTATGCTATATTCTAGGCTATATTTTGATCTTTTTTATCGCAAGTAATTGATTTTATGATTTTAAAGGTGAGATTTAATGAGGCCCATCTAGAGAATGAACTTAAAGCCGCGATTTAATGAGGCCCAGCAATAAAGTGGTTTTAAATGCGTGATTTAATGAGGCCAATCCACAAACTCACAGCTCGTACAATTCCAGATGTATGAAGAAGTAATAAAAGTGCAGTAAATAAAGTTTACGTCCAGTCTTCATTTACTGCATATATTTTACTCTTTTTAGCTTCGTCCTGCCGCGAAAATCATGAGCGTTCGGAACGGCCGAATCTTAAGACTCACAGAACCGGGGCAATAATCGCACTTCATGTCACCCCGATTGGCAGTTTTACGAGGTGTCTGAGGGATGTCGGCAGTGATTGCGGCCAGCTGACGGGAATGAACACAACAAACGCTATGAAACATTTGAAAACGGTCAAAGACTGGCAGTGAAGCGGAGTGCGCCGCCAACAACGCTTGAAGAGTCGTGGCGAAAGTCCGGTGAGGAAGCCTAGGACAGTGTAGAAAGCAAACAGTGCATAAGCGTTCTTCAGATCTGATGGCTCCACTGAACATCTTTCTAAGCATGTTCCTAGAGTGCCGCAAGTATTCGGTCATTCTGAATCCGTGATCCGTTCCCCTAGTTTGCGAGGAGGCATTTTTTCTCTTTTAGATGGATCACTGAAAGAGATCAAGAAGGCGATTACAGCAGACGTGAAAGCGTCGGGCGGAAGTGTCCGTCACTATTGATGTTTGGGGCGACAGATGTTTTAGGGTTTCATTTACTGCTGCAACAATTGCTGCAACGTAAAGAATGGATCTCTCAATGATGCGTTTCTGGGTCTCAACAAATTGGAGGGACGTCATGATGCGCCAGCGATTAGACGAGCCTATCTTAAAATTCTGAACAGCCTGGACATCAATGAGCCCTCCGTTATAGAGTTATAACTGACTCAGACGCAAACACAGTGTGCGCTTTGAGAAATGAGTACGAGGTGCTGCACCCTGATGAAAAAAGCACAGACAGCAGAGGTTTGACTGTAGTAGGCAGCCGAGGCGACGAAGATGACGGTGTATCTTCCCACTCCGACAATGATATGTTTTAATCCGCTCAGGACGAAAGTGATTTCTACGAGAAGCACAGAATATTTGGGCTCGATATGCGGTTTCCGAAAGATTGAGCTGCATAGCTCGTGTACAACAGCTGGTGCTGGCAGATGGTCTGGAAGCAGCTGGTTGTTGTGCTGAGGTCGACGCACTGGAAGGGGTCATACGAAAATCCAGGACGACAGAAGTGGCGGCTCAACGCCTCCATGCAAGTCTGGCTTGAATTTAATTAAATGCCCTTCAACATTCGTTGGAAGCCTCTCTGCCACACCACAGAGCACTATCTTTGCGTGAAGTATGATGACGTTGCTGGGGTACTCTCAATAGCAAATTCTAAAGTAAAGTCACATTTATACATCTATTCTTTAGAAACTTTTCCTCGTCATAAGTGTAGTACCTTGAATCTGTGGTGGGAATAGTACCAGTAGGGGTATCAATGTAAATTTCTAACTGAGAATGATTGCCCCCTACAAAACAATCCACTATGTGGTCGCTGTGATTGTTTGTTTCTGCAGACGGGTTGATTGTTTCGCAGTTATGTCGACTGATGATTAGCCTGCCTCTGATATGATATGATGGGCTGCTCATACCGAAGCTACAATTT